>CM076575.1:757104054-757293727 GCA_034641835.2 Pinus albicaulis | reverse complement strand
TTTTGAAATGCACTGTTTTTTACCATATAATAGAAATTGGAAATATTTAGAAAAAAAATCAATAAAATATTTTAATACGAATTAACATTGATGTATAGTTAAAAATATATTAATAAAAAAAAACCATTTTAATGTGCGGTGATAAAATTTATAGATGCATATGCTATGTAAAATATTTTGATGTTAGCTATGTATAAATTATATATTGTTAAAAAAAAATGTATATATTGTATAAAGTTATTGAAAAAAAACATTATGGTTAGAACATTTGAAGTAGTGTTTGTGTTTTACAATGTGGTACATTTTTACATATATGTTTTTTTTTCTTAACATTGAACAAATAATTTTTGGACTTACAAGTTTAATTTATATACTCTATAGAGCATTCATAAATATAAATTAAACGATGATAAATCACACATTAGATTTTGTATTCTCAAAAAAGTTTTCACATAAAGAAGTTTGATCCATATGGACTAATGTTTTTTGCTCGTTTAGACTAATCTTAATCTTCTCATTTTTTCTCCTCCCATCCCACCCACGGGTTTCGAACCGGTGACCTTGCAGAACAGAGTAACTTAAGAGTGCACCCCATCACCGATTTCTCTACACCACGTGGGCTTATCATTTCATGTTAAACTCACACTTAAATGGACATATATTAGTTCTATATAACAGAACATAAAATAATATAAAAATAATTAAAAATTAAAATAAATTTAATAAAAAATAAATTTAAATACAAAATTAAATTCTTTTATAAGTATTTAAAAATATTAATATTTAATAAAAATCATGCACATAATTATAAAAAAACAACATTAATTATAAATAATTAATTTCAATTTTATTTTAAATAAAATATCGTAATACCAATTTTATATATAAAACAATTTAGTTATAAAATAGGTATAATTTATTATTATTTAGTTAATATATATTTGTAACACATCTATACAATTAATTTCACGAAAATATAATAACAACAAAATAAATATGAATTATTATAACAATTTTAAAAAAGTAATGATATAAAAGAGGCGTACTTTCTTAGTTAGTTCATATAGAGTTGACACGTTTAAAATTTTTAAAAATTTTAATGTTCAAAGCAAATTTAAATTTAAAAAATTGGCTAGTAAAATCTCGGTGTAATCTAATATCATGGTAAAACCATCATTTTTATTTCTAAAAGCGAAATCCTTTTATGTGTTATATTAATTAAGTGTCATCGTTACTCTCTATTTGTATATATAAAAGTTAGGAATCAACATCTATCTATTTTAATTCTAAAGCATCATAAAAATATTAGCTATCATCATTATTACATATTATGTTTAACACACTTTTATATATACTAAAGTAACTAGTTAACTGGGGTAAACAGGTGATGAGAGGCTACTACGATTAGATTTAACCTCCTATGTTACCTTAAGGAAGTGGAACTAAGAGAAACACATCACACATATCTTTCACGTCAACAACAAGACTCCCACGAACCATCTCAACCACTTAGGTAACCGGCCCCTGTGTCCCACTTAGGTTTAGGCCTTCAAATCCTCAGACGCTTCCACAGTATAGGCATCGATGTGTATGGGAGGCTTTGGACTCTTGCACAACATATGTATGCATGTGTCCAATGAATTTTTCCCACCGTCTTGTGCTAACATCTCCAGGATTTGAACCACTTATTGAGGCCCAATGCCCAAGTCACTACCCACAACTCAATGACATGCTTTTAAATGAAATAAAACAACAAAACAATGATAGATTTGTGAAAAAAATGAAAGTGCCTAAAGAGGACCCCACCTATCCATGATAGGCATTTCGTCAAATATATCACAAATATGTAATATACATATGTAAACAACAGATTTGATCATAGGGATATCATACTTATATGAGGATCGCTAAGAAGAATTGTTACTTTACATCATTGTTTGCATTATAATCTCTAAATCCATAGATACATTGCTTATTGATTTACAAATAAAAACATGAGGAGATCCATACATCATCACTTTCATAAAACATTCTTATAACCAACATAATAACAATAGAAATATCAACGATACATCAATCATAGAATCCACATATAAACCAATAAATTTTCCCTTAAGATGTCAAGGAGAGAACCTCTTATTAAAAAATGCCAAAACCATTCACGGATGGAACTTCCATGTTCCACCCAACCATAGATTTGCTGAGCTAAATATCTCTTCATCCAATCAGCCCCGTGCCATATTCCAAGCATGAATGTGGGACTCAAACTGGAAGAACCACCTAGGGTATTCTGAGATTAAACCACTTCAACCTCATCAATATAAATTGGGATTTACTGTAATCCACATTGGATCACTAGGAAAAATGAGTAAACATGTCATAACAAGATTTACCATGATCTCCACCTGATCACTATGCCAGAACAAGCATGGATGCCACTGAATTTATCCACCTACACCATCAAGTATTTTGTTGTCTCCTAGTCTCTCAGAATTTACCACAATCCACAGTCTGATCGAGGGATTACTAGGACCCATACTGAGACACACTCTCCAAGATTTACTGTATATTCCAACCTATGATTCTTAGGCTTGATGGAGAGAAACCCACCTCTAGGATTTACTGTATATCTCCCCGTTCATTGGTCGAGGATTCCTAGGCCCATCGATGAAACAGACTATCTGGATTTACTATAACCCATATTTTCGTTCAGGGGTTAATAGGCCATATGCTATATCATTTCATAGATCCACCTCACGTAGCCTTGAATCCATCTAGAAATCTAGCTTAACCAAAACCTGAGAACCCCATCAGACCATCGTTATAAAGAAATGGCAAGGCTAGGTTGAGAACATTATCACACCTAGAAAAACCCATGCCAGGAAAAAAAAGAACCACATGCAATACCATGCATGCCAAATCTAGCAAGGAAATCACATATGCAAATTGATACATGTAAATAATCTTGTTGTAGATGCTTGATCTTGATCCTTCTTTCTTATGTATTCCTTCATCTTCCCTTCTTTTCCTTTCCTAATCCAATACCCAAATCATCCAACAAGACTATAAGTGTTCAAGAGTGAGTGACAGAGAGAGAGAGAGAGAGAGTAATGAGAGAGCTCCAAGACTGAACTAACAAAAGGTACCAATTGATCCTCGTAACCCTTTTTATCAATTAGGCCTCTATTTTCTTCATTTTCCATCATTTTCCTACATTTTCCTCCTCACATGTAACATATGACCTTTCACGTCCATTTTTTCTTACTTTTCATTATTTTCATAATTAAATGTGCCAAAAATTCCATTTTTCCTTTCAAAATTCATTTTTCATTCCCTTTTCCAGTTTCCTTAGCCATATTAACCAAAATGAACACCCACTAGGATTTTTTCTCGACATTTAGCTTGGAATAAGTGCCCCATCACCTTTGGTAGTTATTTTTCCTTTATTAAATTCTATTACATGTAATTTTCACTAGGCATGTTATAGAACCCTCCCCTTTGGGGGACACCATCCTCACTGTTCAACCACATATATCCCTCAGAAAAACCACTAAAAATAAAACATATTGACCATGGAGCTTTATAACATAGCTCAATGTAGTATTTACAATGATCAACCTGCTAAAAATAAAATAAACATGACAACTATTATGATATGACACCTATACCACTTATTCAAAATTTATGACATAGCTCAAGGAAACATTTGCATACATATACATATGTACACATACCAAAACATCATGAAAACATATGCCAAACATATACCAAACCTTATACCAAAATTTCTTTGCCTCAACTCACAAACAATGAAGGATACATAGCCTGCATCTAATCCACCATCTCCCATGTAGCTTCACCAACCCTAAAGTGTTTCCATTTCACTTTAACCTAATCTATTGCTTGGTTCCGGAGCATGAGAACCATTTTGTAATATACACTAAGGCTCCAGCTAGAATTCAACATCTGGCTTCACCTGCAATATAGAACATTCAATCACATGATAAGCTTCTTTAACATACTTCTTAAGAAATAAAATATTAAAAAAATCATGGAAATTCACTGTGGAAGGAAGTGAAAGTCGATAGGCTACTTATCTGATCCTCTCAATAATCCTTAAATGTCCATAAAATTGTAGTGCCAACTTAGCGCATGATCCAATCTGTAAGGAACTCTTCTTGGGATTAATGCGCAAGTAAATTTGTTCCCCAACTTGAAACTACTGAAACAACATATTTTGGTCTGCATAAATTTGCTGCCTATCATATGCTTATTTTAGATTCTTTTTTATTACCTACATCTCATATTCCATTTCTAGTAACATGTTCCTCCCACTCAATACCTGGTTAACTAGATCACTTTAACTAATGGGAGTATTGCAACTCCACCCATACATTGCCTCAAACAGACTCATATTCATGGATTCCTCATACCCATTGTTTTAGGCAAAATTGACCATTGGAAGATACTCTCCCCACTTTCGTTGCTCATGCATCACATACATCCTCAACATGTACTCCAAATATTGTTTACCCTCTCAGTTTTTTCATATACATGTGGATGATAAGTTGTGCTTAAGGCCAAATCGATGCCCAAACCTACAAACAAATCCTTCCAAACCTTGGAAGGGAACTTTTCATCCTTGTCTTACACAATTTCTTTTGGAACACCATTCAATCTGAACACATGTTCTATATCTCTAGTTGAATAAGTAGTCTTCACTGGAATGAAGTGTGCAGCCTTTTTCAACATCTCCACAAGAACCATGATGGAATCATGTTGTATAGATGTCTTCGAAAAGGCTATGATTAAATCCATGGAAATGACCTCCCATTTCCATTTTGGAATTGAAATTGGTTGTAGCAGTCCATCTGGATGCCTACAATTTGCCTTAACCAATTAAAAATCCAAACACCTAGCCAAAAACACTACTAATTCTCCCTTCAAATTTTCCCAATGATAAAACCTATTCATTGTCGTCGGTCTCTTTTGATAGCCTAGGTGACATGAATATGGTTTCCATTAAACTCCCTCAATATCACCTTCTTGAGCTCATTTTTGTCTCACATTTATATCTTGTCTCTAAACCTGACCAAGCCATATGTTGTGAGATGGTAACCCACGTCCTATACACATGCACCTATACTTGTACATATACCTATACTTTGATGCAACCTATGCAAAATCTCCATATACCTATCATCTTGCGGACCTAAAAACAAGATACTATCCTCTAAATATGTCCCATATGAACTCATAGATACTATGTGATTTACATGTATCTCCTTTCTGAGAGCATCTGCGACCCTATTCTCCTTTCCTTTGATGTACCTGATTTCAAAATCAAACTCACTAATCGTGGCCAACCATATAGATTTCCTGGCGTTCAGATCCACCCGATCAAATATATATCTTAGACCATTATGATCACTCATTAGTACAAACCTCCTACAAATAAGACAATGCCTCCACGTATGAAATGCATGGATGATCATTGCTACCTCAATATCACGAGTTAGATAATTCTGCTTATGCTCATTAAATTTTCATGACTCATAGCGTACCACCTATCCTTCCTACATAGGGACTTCACCAAGTCCTATCTTTCATGCATACATTTATATAACAAACTCCTTGTCTGGATTTACAATTTCTAATGTTGTAGCATGTGCCAATAATTTCTTAAGATACTCAAAACTACCCTCACACTCCTCTGTCCATTCAAAATTTTTACCCTTATTTTGTAATGATGTAATATGATAATAAATCTATGGGAAGTTCGTGATGAACCTCCTGTAATAACCTTCCAATCCCATGAAGGATCTCACCTCGTCTACATTTCTAAGATATACCCACTCCATGTTGGCCTTTATATTTTGTGGATCTACTGTGATGCCCTCGTTGGAGAGAATATCTCAAGTAATGTACTTCAATCTAGAAGATAATTTTCTTGTTGAGCTTAACATACAACTGATGCTATCTCAACAATATCAACATTGCTACCAAATGCTTGACATGCTCTTCCTTAGTGTTAGAATATACCAATATGTCATCAATGAATACAATAACAAACCTTCCCAAATAAGGATGCAATAAATTATTCATCAAACACATAAATGTAGTTGGAGCAATAGTCAAACTGAATGGAATTACAACAAACTCATCATTCCCATAATTGGTCCTGAATAAAGTCTTGTAGATGTCCTATTATTTGATACGTAACTAATGGTATCTTTATATTAAGTCTAGCATTGATAATATTGTTTCTCCCTTTAACTCATCAAACAAGTCATCAGTATTCCGCAACAAATACCTATTCTTGATGACCACTTTGCTCAACTATCTGTATTCAATGCACAATATGATAGCACCATCCTTCTTCTTCATAAACAATGTATATGTGCTCCATGGTAATACACTCGGCCTAATGTATCCTTTGTCAATCATATCCTTAAGTTGCAAATTTAACTCTACCAACTAAGGCATGGTCATCCTGTAAGGTGCTTTTGATGTTGGAGTTTCCTATGGTACTAAATCAATATAAATGTCTATCTCTCTATTAGGCAGCAAATCTGAAATATTTGTAGGAAATAAACCTTGAAACTATTGTAGAACTGGATTTCTACTAAAAACATCTCCATCCTCAACTTCCTTATCTTTGTCACTAGAAATATGCATTGTGAACAACACAAACCCTTTCTTACGACTGCGTTTATCATGCATGGTTGTCACCATCCTAACTGATGTGGATTTATTCTTTCCCTATAAGACTCTTGGTTCCCCCTTGTCATCCAAGAAGTTAATGGATTTGTCATAATAATCAACCTTGGTCCTATGAAGGTATAGCCAATCCATACCCAATAGAATATTGTATGACCCCATCGAAATATGTTCAAGTGTGTTGTTGTAGGCATACCATTTAACTCAAATGCACAAGATCTTACCCAATGGTGAACAATTTTCTTTGTACCTATAGACAATTTCACTAACCAAGGTTCTGCATGCACTTATTTATTCAAACCACACTTATCCACCAGGTTATAACTAACATAACTATAATTGTATTCAGGTTCTATCAAAATTGAAATAACTTGATCTTAAATCTTACAATCCATCTCAATGATAAATGCCTAGTGGTCTCCTTTCTTGTTGTCCACGGCTGCATAAATACGAGGAATGGTCTGCCCAACATCCCCAACAGTCTACGCCCTCATGTGCACTATATATTTGAGGCCTACCACCCTGATTCTGTGGACAATTTCTCTTTAGGTGTTCCTTACCACATGTCCAACACTCCAAAAATCTAGTACCATCACCTTTATGTTGTTGTTGTGATCCATGTACCTATATAGGTGCATTGAACCTATTTTGTGGTGCCACCTTTCTTTATCTTCTACATGCTAAGACCTTTTTCTTTTCGACTATCATTTAACCATACCTTTATCTTTCCCTTTCCTTCCATGCTGAGATTCATTCTTATGATTTGATTATTCATAACAATGCTTCAATTTCCCACTGACTTCCTTAAGTGACCAAGGATCATCATACTCAATCCAATCTCTAAATTCTAATGAAAAACCACTTAAAAATCACTAAAATTTTTCCTTCTCATCTTCAAGATATAATACATAGCTCAACAGCTCCAGGAATTTAGTCTTGTACTCTTCATTTGTCATTGACCGCTTATTTAGCTTATAAAAATATTTGGCCTTACTATTGTACTACCTTTCTAACAAGAATTTCTTCCTAAAAAGCCGTTTGAACTCATGCCAACTCAAGTCCTCTCTCATGATGTTTCTGACCCGCTTCAAATCTTGCCACCAAATGTTTTCTTTATCTATCAAGTTGAAGGTAACAATTATGACCTTCATGTTTTTTATGTACTCATGCAGCTCAAAAAATTTGTTCATCCCAAGTGTACAATCCTCTTCATCTTCTAGTTTCTTCAATTGTCAATCAAAAGTAGGTATGCATTGAAATATAGTATGTATGGTCAAGAGCGAAAGAATTTGTTTGTAATTATGAAGAATACATGGGAGAAATAATGCATAAATCCCGTAATAGAGAACTTGTCATGCATGAATTTGCTATCTATAATGGATTCATATTTTGGAACAACATTGTAACAATAGAAACTTTTCAGTCCCTCTTTGCTCTTGTAGCAGTCGTGATTACTGTTTTTTACTTGTTCGAAGTTCCAGATTTTTGTATCACTCATTATTACTATTTTTTACTTGTTTCAAGTTCCAGATGATGGTAAAATTACCAACGCTATCAAAAAGGGTCTATTCTTTCTTTCCAATCTCTGTAAAGCAGAGAAACAGAAATTGTGTCAGAAACATTTGTTGAGTTTTCATATGTAGATTATGAGAAATAAACATAAACTCAAAAAAATTGAGCGATGTCGTTCCATTCAAGTAGGAAATAACTAAACAGCATAAATTATTAAATATTAAAAGTATAAGAATAGTAAATTATATAAGAATAGTAAGACAAATACCTTATCTCTGTAAAAGTAGTACTCCAACGTATGAGAACGACTAATGCCTGGTTTTGACCAGTTATCTAAGAAAATTAAAAGGTTGATGCATCTTTTGTGACTAGCTAGGATAGAAAACGGCCACAAACTTCATATGGCATGATCATATAGAGTAGAAAGATTGAAAAGAAAGGTTAAAACATCATACAACGAACAAGACTTAATATAAAGCTTCACACTAAGTCTCTTTGAAAGTATGCGACTAACTAAAGGAAAATTTGTCGAAAACTAACCGCATCAAATTATTTGAAAATAATTCAAATATGCATGAAACAAAGGTTTTTTTACAATCATAAAAACCATGATAAACTAGCCACAAATCATGTGAAAACACCAAGGTTTCAATAGAAACTTAAATGCTCAAATCATGTGAAAATATCAGGGATTGAATAGACACTCAAATGATCAAGGATTCAATAAACACTCAATAGACATTGATTTAGTCAAAAGAAATAAAAAATTTTCAAATAACACAAACACCTCAAGTGCATGGATAACACATATAATCATGTGCATGTGATTCCCCATCATAAGAAAATTTGTTTTTTTTAATGTGTTTCCAGGCCCACTTAAAAGAAAATCATAATTCTCTCTACCTGGTAATTACACCTCCCTTTTGGGAAAAAGGCGAAAACAAGTCCCCCATACTATAAAAGCATTTTCTCACATATCCAACCATCGAAGCATGGAAAATATGGGAATGTATCCTTTTGAAACACTGGTTTTTCAATATGTCAAAATTGATAGGAAAAATGCTAAAAATGAATTTTTATAGAATAGCATAGATCCATATTTCCCTAGATGCATTTAAGAACTTGGAAGGATAAATAAAATATATAAATATCTTATCAAAACCATTACAAAAATAGAATCGTTGCAAAACAATTAAGAGTTTAAAACCATTTGAAATTATTAATAGAGGTTTCTGGTTATATGGCAAAGTAGAGGTGTTTCATAACTCACACCAAGATTCACATTCCCTACAGACACATTCCTCGTGCCTGAGTTGTCTCACTCATGCAAAGAGGATATTGCAAGTAGCTGAAACTAGGTGTGAAACTAGGTGCAAATCACGAGTGATTTTGGTATTGAATGTTGGATACAGTGCATTGTAATGATCTTATATTGGGTAGAAGAAAGGTGATTTGGAGGAATATATATTCCCCAACCATATTGTCTTTAAAAAATGAGGAAAGTTGGTCACATCACATTCTGAAAGGGTATCTTCCTCAAGAGTCAGTTGGCCACATTACATTGTGAAAGGATACACTTGTGGTACAATGGTAATAAGATAAAATAATTTGATCAAATTCAACAAACTACCACAAAATTAAGTTAACGAGGCCAACATGTAGCATCTCATGTAAATAGATAGTTTGAATTTCTGCAATTAAAACCCCTTATATCATACAATTTCTAGCTACTAAAACACATTTTCCACTGGAAAAATTATCTATAATTTAACTAATTTATAATGAAAAAGTTGTTTGGAAAAATCTGCAATTAACTCATGGATTTCCTATAAAATTTCTAACATCAAAAAACTAATATTTCAAATGAGAGCTATATTTTTTTATAAAACAAACTACTTCGAAGACAAATAATTACATGGTAAAGAATTTCCTTTTGAGAATAACTCCCATGGCTACCACTCTGCACTGGTCCAAGGCGTTGGATTAAGAAGAATTGTGTGTCATCCAATTAATAATTAAAAACAAAAATATTGGCAACAAAAAAAAAAAAAAAAAACTAATAACCAGCAAAGATACAAAATACGAACAGTTAAGGAAAAATTTGAATGCAAACCTTCCTCCACATACAAATAACCTCATAGGGTTAACCTCCATTTTTTTATTCAACATATATGTGCTTCTTCAAAAAACTTACTTGATTGTTTCTCTGGCGATTTGGTGATTCTTCCAGCGAATTTCTTGCTAGGTTCTCTAGTGATTCGCAAATTCCATGCTCGTTTCTTTTGTGATTCATGGGAAGACACTTCGTTCTCCTCTTTGAAGGTACTTCCCATTGACCCAAATAATTTTGTGTGCTATCTTCGACTACTTGTTAATGGTACATGATACAAAAAATTACCCCACAGGGCGCCCTCTACATTAGAGTTTGCATTTACATAAGAACCTTAGTGGAGCTCCACCTTCCTATTATTGGCTGGCCACAGCGAAGGGGTATGTTGGGTGGTGTTGGGTGGTGGAAGTGTAGAGTGGAGGATCACGTGGTTATGGAGTGGAGGTCAAACCTCTTATAAGTTCTTTCATGTGTGTAACACCCCTAGTTTTATGTTTTTCAAGTTAGACATTTGAACTTCAGTCCAGGGGGGAGTGGGCCCCAATGGATAATTCTTGTGTGGATTTAGTTAATTAATTATTTATTAAAAAAGTAAATAAAATGTTTTATGTGCACTATGACCAAATGAGACTTTTGAGATCACTTTCCTACTCCATGAGGTATGGAAAGAGGCTAATACTTTCCCAAAAAATCTTTCAAAAAGCCTTAACAGAATTTATTTCTAATTTAGATTTTTGAGGAAAAATCTAAATTTCCTCAATGATGAGGAAAGTAGTTGGGAAGAGGTAAAAAGCTGGAAAAACAGAAAGAAGCTTTAAAGTCCCTAAATAAGGGAAGCGTAGGCAAACAGGAATAAAATCATCCTGAAATTCTGGACGTAGAATTAGAAACAGGCTTTGGGGAGAACATAAACTTAAATAAGCTACTCCAGAACAGATTGAGGTTGGTCTGTTGTGGGAGAGGATCTCAGCTCAGGGGTGAGTTCTGAATACACAAGAAATCTAAGATTCAGAGGACTGGTCATCAGCAAAAGTGGTATGCACACAAATTTTATGAATGGTTAAAATAGATACCGTTGTACAATATTGATAAATGTTGTAGCTGTTATTTTGAGTTAAGTTCTGAGGTTTGTTATTCCTTACATTTAACAAAATTAAATAGAAGAAATAAATATTCTAAATTTCTGTATAGTAGTAGGAATAAATTCTAGGGAATAGTATCAGCCAGAATCTCTAAAGCATAGTCTGGTTTAAATATGGAGATATTAAAATAATTCTCTCGAATAATTAAAGTGTAACTGTGTAACTTTAATATGCTTCTATAAGGAATAGTTATATGAACAAAAAGATATATATTTTCTATATTAATAGCTGAATGCTATGATAATTTAAACTTTGTTTACATATGCAAAGAGGAATTTAATCCAAAATCAAGAAAAGATTTAGTTCAAATAAACTGTAAGTTAAACCAGAAAAGAGTATTGTTCTGTTGAATAAATACAACAATACAAAAATAATTCTACCGCATCATATGATATGTTGGCATGAAAAATACAAAATTCTATTTAGAATAGAAATAACTGAAATTTGTAAGTAAAAGACAGATATATCAATGGTATTAAATCATTATTATAATCTCTTATTTGAATAATCAAAGTACTTTACTTGCAATCAGAGTGAACAGAAAAATCTTGATCCCCTAAAATATATGTTATATTTTATCAAAAAAAAAATACCATAAATTACCCAAGTTACAGAGAATCTATGGAAAATAATAAGGACAGTTGGTGGGTTGGCATATGCTGAATCATGTTCTCATAAATCAATCCACTATTAGAGTGAAAAGCGGAACATTTAATAAATATGAATGCCAAATGTTAGCCATAGTGATATGCTGTAATTATGAGTTAACTTTTATGTAAATTATCAAATTTTCCTGAAGGATTTATAAATATTTTTATCATCTAAATTGAAATTTTACAATAACATATATATAATGGAGGACTAGTAGTACTTAAAATATTGACTAGGGGAAAATACATTCTTCAAATGACTATATATTATTATCTACAGGTACATTATGAAAATGATTATAAACTGTGAGGTGAAGTATAATAAGAAGAAATAAATAAAAGAATTCCACTGGAATGTATTTCAGGTAACTATCAGTTAGGTTAATATATATATATATATATATATATATATATATATTAAACCCAGAGAAATTTATCAGTCATACGAAAATAGTACCCTACTATTAAAAAGAAGTATGTCCCTCAATGTAAGATGAGAGGTCTTAAATAGGCATACTATACATTCTAATAATAATTGAAATTATTATAGAAGAGTTACGGTGAAAAAATTTTCACACCATAATATTCTAAAAGGAAAATGTATATAGTGAAAGGTTCTCGTTAAAATGCGAGAGAGAGGACTAAGATCCTCGGATCATAAATTCAATCTATAAAATGTTAACAACTAGAGAAATTTTTAATTGGAAACACCGAGATGCTCCTCGGTTATCCATGACCAACCTAGATTACAAGCTGAGAGCAATGATAAGACTTGAGTCTGAATGCTCAGGATAAAACGAAAATTTTAGAAGTGTAAGCGAAGATTGGACGTCTTCATTACCTACAACAAAACAATAATATAAGTTTAACATAGATTTTAAATCGATATAATTAAAATAAAAAGCATAATAATTTTTTTTAATGAGTACTGGAAATATCAGACCGCCGTTACCTAAATAAAAGATGTTGAAAAACCGTTCACGATTATCTCAAGATCTGCATAGTGACGTGCATCAAATGAAGAGTTTTCTTATAAGTCTATATATATTCAATACAAAATTTCATCAAAAGTCTGCAGTCAAATTAAACCGTTACCAGGGTATACATTCAAGCCGAGAGGTATAACACAGATCAAAACCATACGAAGAACCATGGAGGATGTTCTACACTACATAGAGAGAGAAAAGAGAAAGTCAAACAATAATATTATATACATATCATCTAATTAACGAACTTGGGAGATAAATAGATAGCCAAACTAGAGCGGTGATGTTCATACCGAAATTTTTGGAAAAAAAATTATAAGAATAGTTAACAAAGATTTAAGTTACGATTTGCCTACATTTAGAGAGGCTAAATGATTCCATAAAACTCAGAAAACTTTTGAAGTCGAGTTGTATAGGTTCCTTTCGTTCAGAGGAGGAAGCGCTCCGTTCAATCATAGAACTCGACAAATGAATGAAATCAACTCATAAAGTAAACAAGATATACCTCAACGCCATCTGAAACCCTAGTAAATCGATACCTTACAAGCGTCATTATCTGAACGATGCATACAATAAACTAGGGTTCGATGGGAGGAAATCAATATTTCTTCAATTCGGAGGAGAAGAGTTAATGAGCCAACCGGTTCACAATAAGTGATAACCCTAAACATACTGAGGAGATCTCGAGGAGATCAAATAAAATCGGAATTAAGGTTCAACAAGTACTATAACCGACAGGGTGTACACATAAATGAAATACGATCACCAGAGCAATTAAAGAGGTTAAGTAATAACCATTAACTAATTTCCACGCATCATAATTGGTACTGGATACAAAGATTTTATATTCTGCGTAAATTCCAACAAATTAAATGTCAAGGAAATCGAGCTATAAAGTAGGATCAGGTGGATTATAATATTCACAATAGAAACATTAACGTATATCAAGGTTAAAGGATTGTGTAGTATTATAGTTATATCAAAATCAAAATACGTATCTTGAGAGGTGCATTGGTATAAAAGTCAATGAGAACTTTTATGATACACGGTGACATTATAAGTTCAATAAAATTATCACAATTGAAGATGTGAAAACCTTTCGGAAGTGGAAAAATCATATAGAGTAATATAATTATATTAATGGTTATTTTATTAATAAGTATTGAAAAATAATTATAGGCATGAGAGAATATGAACAACAATTTATTATATATATTCCTAGGTAGGGTATATGATAATAGGAATGATCATAGCCATTATCATATGAGAAGAAGGGAAAGTGTATATTGGAATATATATATATAAAGGTTAATAATAGACAAATTTGTAAACTTATATTTGGTAGAGGTATATTAAATATAAAGTTGTAAGAGGTCATCTTAAATAACTATTAATAGTTAACATAGAAGAATTAATGATCAGAAAGGATACTATTTAAAATGAAAAGAAAGTTAGATTTATGATGACAACATAATAGAAAAAAAAAATGGGAGGGTATTGAGGAACATTAGAAATGGTATCAGAGTTCATGTTATAAAAAACTGGGCTGTTGTTGAGCTCACTGTATAAATTGTATTTTTTTTGGGAAATTTTTTTTGTTATTGATGTTGCTTGTTTTAGTGTACAAAGGTACTGGAATTGAAAAGTCAATGGCTGAAGGAGATGAAATTTATGTTGATCTGAGTGGTGGACATAACATGCCAGATCCAAACACTTCTTTGATGGCTATGTTGCACAGGTTGCAATGGGATATGGCCAAGCTAAGAAGCCAGAATGATAGGCTGTCATTAGCCAGTGAGGAGCAGGAAAAGCTGATAAGATAACTGACTTCGTGGAACAACCAAGAAAGTGAAGGTTCCAGAAGGAGGAGAAAAGGCAGGTTCTCAGATGATTCTGAGGAAGATGACACTACTAGACATCAGTATAAACAGAAGAGGGAATTACAGGGGGGATTCCGAAAAATTAAACCTCCCTCCTATGATGGAGAGGAGGAGGAAGATGTTGAGGCATGGCTGTTGAATATGATTAAGTATTTTCAGGTCTACGAATATGAAATAAATCTGAAGGCTAGATTAGCTATCTACAAGTTGCAAGGTAAGACTATCTTGTGGTAGGAGGAGACAAAAATGGTTCATGCCACTGATGAAAAGACAGTGACTTTGGAAGATTTTCAAGTCAAGTTTAAAAACTGTTATTTGAACGAACGCTATTATGATGATAAAGAAAAAGAGTTTCACGAACTCAGATTGGGACAAATCACCATAGATGAGTTTGTCACCAAGTTTACAAATCTGCTAAGGTATGTTCCTTATATTCATGAAGAGAAATCAAAGGTACGAAGGTTTTTGAACTGTTTTCCTACTGTCTGCAAGGAGAAAATAGAGTTCGATAATCCAAAAACTATGGAAAAATTGGTGAGGAAAGCTAGATTATGCTACCAGCAGTTTAAAGGAAAGAGTGAACATGGGAAAAGCTAGATAAACAAGGGTGAATTCAAAGGAAAGAAACAGAAACCAGCTTACTTGAAGAACTTTGGTAGGGATCATCAGCGGAAGAAATTTAACAAACCAAAGGAAAGTCAAACTACTTAGTGCCAAGTTGGTTCAAAACAAATAGATGGGGATACTAATAAGGAAGGAACAGTTAAAATGTGGGAGCCTTTGAAATTTTGGGGTTGCGCAGAACCTCATCTGTTGAGGGACTATCCACACAGAAATATTCAGATGATTCTGAGAGATAGAGAAGCTACGATAGTGAATGATATAGCATGGAACATACCCACTATCAGTGAAACCTTGGAGAACCGACAAGCCGAACACCAGGCTATTATGGTCGAGATGTAAGGTAAGATTGTTGACCAATCTGTTATAGTTTTAATTGATCTGGGTGCTTCTTTGAGTTACATTAGTCAACAAGTTGTAGAGAAATGAAATATCAAAACTGAAAAAATTCAATAGTCTTGGTTGGTCCAGTTAGCCACTGGCTCCAAACGAAAAGTGACTCATAAGTTACCTCAAACAGCAATTAAATTAAATGATTTTTAGACAGAAATAAATTTAAACATTCTGCCCTTAGGCTTATATGATTTGCTGATAGGAATGGACTGGTTAGAGAAAATAAAGGCTATGATGAACTGTTGGGATAAAACTCTGCATTGCATACATGAGGAAGGGAGACCATTTATACTCAAAGGAAAACCAAAACCAATATCTGTAAGACAAATATTAGCTTTGCAATTAAAAAGGACAACTAGAAAAGGATATCAAGTATATGGTGTACATGTTGAAGAATTAGGACAACAACCCGAAGAAAACCTAATAAACACTTTACCAGTGGTAAGAGAATTTAAGGAAGTTTTTCCAGATGAGATTCCTCATCTTCCCCCCAAAAGGGAGATTGATTTTTCAATCGATTTGGTGCCAAGAGAAACACCCATTTCTAGAGCCCCTTACCGGATGAGCTCCCCTGAACTCATGGAGTTAAAAATGAAATTACAAGAATTGTTTGAAAAAGGTTACATCAGACTGAGTGTATCTCCTTGGGGAGCAGTAGTGTTGTTCGTGAAAAAAAGGATGGAACCTTTAGAATGTTCATTGACTACCGTCAATTGAGTAAGTTGAAAATCAAAAACAGGTACCCATTGCCCAGAATAGATGACATTTTTGATCAGGTGAGAGAGGCTTCAGTATTTTCTAAGATTGATCTGAGGACTGGCTATCACCAACTCAAAATTTAGGTGGAAGATATCAGTAAAACAACTTTTCAAACCAGGTATGGGCACAATTATGAATTTGTACTCCTACCTTTTGGTTTGACAAATGCCCCTACCACTTTTATGTGCTTAATGAATAGCGTTTTGAACAAGTACTTAGATAAATTCATACTAGTGTTCAAAGACGATATTCTAGTCTATTCAAAGAGTGATGCAGAACACAAGGAACACCTTAGAATTGTCTTACAGACTCTTAAGGAGAATTAGTTATATGCCAAGTTTAGCAAATGTGAATTTTATAAGGGTAAAATTCAATATCTAGGCCATATCATTTTTGAACAAGGATTGGTTGTTGATCCTGAAAAGATAAAATCCATGAGTGACATGTGCCTACCGATGTATCATCAGTAAGGTCATTTATGGGGATTGCAAGATATTATCGAAGGTTTGTAGAAATATTTTCTGCAATAGCATACCCCATAACTTCACTACAAATGAAAGGTACTAAATTTGAGTGCACTGAAAAATGCCAACATAGCTTTGAAGAAATGAAATTAAAACTTACTACAACACCTATACTGAATATTGCAAATCCTCATAAAGTGTTTGTAGAGAAGGGTTGGGAGGAGTTTTACTACAAGAGAATTCTATTATTGCATATGAATCTAGAAAACTCAAGAAACATGAACAGAATTCCAGTGTATATGATCTGGAATTGGCTACTGTAATTGACGCCTTGAATATGTGGAGACACTATCTTCTTGGGAAAAATTTTACACTGATGACAGATCATATTAGTCTCAAGTATTTTTTTCTCAAACAGATTTGAATGCTAGACAAGCCAGATGGCTGTCTTTTTTGAGTGAATTCGATATGGACATAAAAAATATCAAAGCGAAACAAAACAAAATTGATGATGCTCTAAGTAGAAATTCTTGCCAAAACATAAGCAACATTGGGAGTAGTGCTAGTTCTGATTTAGAAGAAATAGTTAAAAATGTAGCAGGTCAAGATCCCAACTATGAAAATCTACAATTGAAAATGCTGAGAAAAGAAATGGCTGAATACACCCAAAACAAAAAAGGGTTGATCTTCCATAGAAACAGATTGTACATCCCCAATGTGGATTCCTTGTAAAAAGAAATCCTAGATGAATATCATAAATAGCCATATTCAGGACATCCTGGATATCATAAAATGCTTACAGCCTTGAAAAAGAAATTGTTTTGGCCAGGAATGAAAAAGGATGTAGAAAACTATTTATCTAGATGCATGGAATTTCAATTACTCAAAGTTGAACATCAGCATCTAGCTGGTCTTTTAAATCCCTTGCCAATTGTAGAATGGAAATGGGACAGTGTTTCTATAGATTTTATAACCGGGTTACCCAGAACAAAGTATCAGCATGACTTAGTGATGGTAGTGGTAGATACTTTAACAAAGGCTACACATTCCATACCTGTAAAATCTACTTTTGGGACAACCCAAGTAGCAAATGTGTTCCTAAATGAAATAGTAAGGCTACATGGGGTCCCAAAGATGATTATTTCAAATAGAGACGCTAAGTTCACAGTCGCCTTCTAGAAAGGTCTGTTGGGGGCATGGGCACTAAATTGAATTTTAGTACTGCTTATCACCCTCAGACAAATGGTCAAATAGAGAGAACAAATTAGGTTTTGGAGGATATGCTGAGAATGTATGTGATGGATAGGCCATAAAAATGGGAAGACTACTTACATTTAGTCGAATTTTCTTATAACAACAGCTATCAATCCTCCATCAAAATGATTCCATTTAAATCACTCTATGGAAGAAAGTGTCGTACTCCTTTAAGTTGGAGCCAACTTGAAGATAAGCTAGTACTGTGGCCAAATGCTCTACAATAAATGGAAAGGATTTTCAAACAAATACATAGAAACATCAAGACAGCACAAGATCGACAGAAAAGCTATGCCGATAAGAAGAGAATGCACCGAGAGTTTAAAGTGGGTGATCATGTGTATCTGCGTATTAAACCCAAAAAGAGCACACTCTATGCTAGAAGTTGTGAAAAATTGGCTCCTAGATATTGTGGGCCTTTTGAGGTGTTAGAAAGGGTGGGACCAGTGGCTTATAAGCTGGCCTTACCTCCCCATGTTAAATTTCATGATGTGTTTCATTTTTCTTTATTAAAAATATATGTACATGATGCTTCTCATATTGTTGATTGGAATGTGATACAGGTGGAACCATAAGGGGAGTTCCTTCCAGAGCCGCTTCAAATATTGGAGCGGGAAGAAATTGAATTGATAAATCAAACAATAGCCAGAGTAAAGGTGCAGTGGAAGCACTTTACAGCTGAAGAAGCTACGTGGGAAAGAGAAGCTGAGATGATGGAAAAACATCCATATTTATTTTCAAAATAAACTCTAGTAGTTGGTTGTGCTTATTTTGAGGAGGGTGTTTGTTTTTTAGAGGCAATTGTAACACCCCTAGTTTTATGTTTTTCAAGTTAGACACTGAACTTCAGTCCAAAGGGGAGTGGACCCCAATGGATAATTATTGTGCGGATGTAGTTAATTAATTATTTATGAAAAATAAATAAAATATTTTCTGTGCACTATGACCAAATGAGGATTTTGAGATCACTTGCCTAATCCATGAGGTATGGAAAGAGGCTAAGACTTTCCCCAAAAATCTTTCAAAAAGCCTTGAAATAATTTATTTCTAATTTAGATTTTTGAGGAAAAATCTAAATTTCCCCAATGATGAGGAAAGTAGTTGGGAAGAGGTAAAAATCTGGAAAAGCAGAAAGCAGCTTTAAAGTCCCTAAATAAGGGAAGCCTAGGCAAACAGGAATAAAATCATCCTAAAATTATCGACTCAGAATTAGAAATAGGCTTTGGGGAGAGAATAAGCTTAAATAAGCTACTCCAGAATAGATTGAGGTTGGTCTGTTCTGGGAGAGGATCTCAGCTCAGGGGTGAGTTCTAGAGACAAAATAACTCTAAGGTTGGGAGGATTGGTCCTCAGCAGAAGTGGTGTGCACACTAATTTTCTAAATGGTTAAAATAGATGCTGTTGTACAATATTGATAAATGTTGTAGCTATTATTTTGAATTAGGTTTTCTAAGATTTGTTATTCCTTACATTTAACAGAATTAAATAGAAGAAATAAATCTTCTAAATTTCTGTATAGTTGTAGGAATAAATTCTAGGGAATACTATCAGCCAGAATCTCTAAACCATAGTCTGATTTAAATCTGGAGATATTAAAATAAATCCCTAGAATAATTAAAGTGTAACTTTAATCTGCTTCTATAAGGAATAGTTATATGAACAGAAAGAGATATATTTTCTATACTAATAGCTAAATGCTATGATAATTTAAACTTTGTATATATCTGCAAAGAGGAATTTAATCCAGAATCAAGAAAAGATTTAGTTCAAATAAAATGTAAGTTAAACCGGAAAAGAGTTTTGTTCTGTTCAATAAATATAACAATACAAAAGTAAGTCTACTTCATCATATGATATGTTGGCATGAAAAATACAAATTCTATTTAGAATAGAAACAACTGAAAGCTCTAATTAAAAGACAGATATATCAATGCTATTAAATCATTATTGTACTCTCTTATTTGAATAATCAAATTACTTTACTTACAATCAGAGTGAACAGAAAAATTTTGATCTCCAAAAATATATGTTATATTTTATCAAAAAAATAATAATACCATAAATTACACAAGTTACAGAGAATCTATGGAGGAAGAAAATGTGGGAATCAGTTTAATTAAGTTAGCTTATAACTCTGGATATTATATATCTATATCATGCACTATTAGAGTGAAAAATGGAACATTTAATAAATAGGAATAGAAAAATGTTAACCATAGTGATAAGCTGTAATTATGAGTTAACTTTTTTGTAAATTATCAATTCTTCCTGAAGGATTTATAAATAGTTTTATCATCGAAAATTGAAATTTTACAATAACAGAGATATAACGGAGGACTAGTAGTACTTAAAATAGCGACTAGAGGAAAATACATTCTTCAAATAACTATATATCATTATCCACAGGTACATTGTGAAAATGATGATAAAATGTGAAGTGAAGTATAATAAAATGAAATAAATAAAAGAATTATATTGAAATGTATTTCAGGTAACTATCAGTTAGGTAAATATATATATTAAACCCAAAAAAATTTATTAGCAAATGAAAATAGTACCATACTGTTAAAAAGAAGTATGCCCATCACTGTAAGATGAGAGGTCCCAAAAAAGCATACTATACATTCTAATAATAATTAAAATTATTACATAAGAGTTACGGTGGAAAAATTTTCACACCATAATATTCTAAAAGGAAAAACGATATAGTGAAAAGTTCTCGTTAAAATGCGAGAGAGAGGACTAATATCCTCGGATTATAAATACAATCTATAAAAATTTAACAACTGGAGAAATGTTTAATTGGAAACATAGAGATGCTCCTCGGTTATCCATGACCAACCTGGTTTTCAAGCCGAGAGCAATGGTAAGACTTGAGTCTGAATGCTCAGGATAAAACGAAAATTTTAAAAGTGTAAGCAAATATCAGACATCTTCATTACCTACAATAGACCAATAATAGAAGTTTAACATCGATTTTAAATCGATATAATTAAAATAAAAAGTATAACAAAAATTTCTAATGAGTACTTGAAATATTCAACCGTCGTTACCTGAATAAAAAGATGTTGAAAAACCCTTTACAATTATCTCAAGATCTGCATAGAGACGTACATCAATTGATGAGTTTCATTATAAGTCCATATATATATTCAATACAAAATTTCATCAAAATTCTGCAGTCAAATTAAACGCTTACCAAGGTATACATTCAAGCCGAGAGGTATAACACAGATCGAAGCCATACGAAGAACCATGGAGAATGTTCTACGCTACATACCGAAATAAAAGAGAAATTCAACCAATGATATTACATACATATCATCTAATTAACGAAGTTGGGAGATAAATCAATAGCCAAAACAGAGCGGCGACATTCATACCAAGACTCTTAGAAAAAAATTTATAATAATATTTAACAGAGATTTAAGTTACGATTTACCTACATGTAGAGAGGTCGAATCCTTCCATAAAACTCAGAAACCTTTCAAGCCGAGTTGTATAGGTTCCTTTCGTCCAGAGGAGGAAGTGCTCTGTTGAATCAAAGAACTCAACAAATGAATGAAATCAACTCATAAAGTAAACTAGATATACCCCAATGTCATCCGAAACCCTAGTAAATAGACACCTTACAAGTGTCATTATCTGACCGGTGCGTACAATAAAACTAGGGTTTGATGGGAGGAAATCAATGTTTCTTCAATCCATAGGAGAAGAGTTAATGAGCCAACCGGTTCACCATAAGTGATAACCCTAAACGTACTGTACATATCTCGAGGAGATCAAATAAAATCAGAATTGAAGTTCAACAAGTACTAGCACAGACAGGGTGTACACGTAAATGAAATACAATCACCAGAGAAATTAAAGAGGTTAAGTACTAACCATTAACCAAATTCCACGCATCATAATTGGTACTGGATACAAATATTTTATATTCCGCGTAAACTCCAATAAATTAAATGTCAAGGAAATCGAGCTGCAAGGCAGGATCAGGTGGATTATGCTATTCACAATAAAAACATTAACGTATATCAAAGTTTAAGGATCATGAAATATAATAGTTATATTAAAATCGAAATACGTATGTTGATAATTACATTGGTATAAAATTCAATGAGAACTTTTATGATACAAGGTGACATTATAAGTTGAATAAAATTATCACGATAGAAGATGTGAAAACCTTTGGGAAGTGGAACAATCACATAGAGTAATATAATTATATTAATGGTTATTTTATTAATAAGTATTGAAAAATAATTATAGGCATGAGAGAATATGAACAACAATTTATTATGTATATATTCCTAGGTTGGGTATATGATAATAGGAATTATCATAGCCATTATAATATGACAAGAAGTGAAAGTGTATATTGGAATATGTATATAAAGGTTAATACTAGACAAACTTTTAAACTTATATTTAGTAGAGGAATATTAAATATAAAGTTGTAAGAGGTCTTCTTAAATAACTATTAATAGTTAAAATAGAAGAAATAATTATCAGCAAGGATAGTAATTGAAAGGAAAAGAAGACAACATAATAGAAAAAAAAAAAATTCAGGGTGTTGAGGAACATTACAATGCGATGGTTGAAGATATCTACTTTGGATCGTGGACAATGGTTTCCTTGTCATATCTTGGTCTCGTAGTTGCAGCAACACCTACTTTTTCTAGCAACTTTTCGCACGAGATTTGTTTAAGAAATTTCCTGTTTTTCTTTTGAAATTTGTTCTGTGAAAACATAGATATGCTATGTTATTTACTATAGATATGTACCTGGGTTATGATAGAGTTGATGATGAAATACGTGGTATAAAAATTACATGAAATTATGAGATAAATTAACTCTGGTTCAAATAAAATATACACGAAAATAAATATTTTCCTAATATCAATTGGGTGTTGATCGAAAGATAGGATAGGTGAAATCGTGTCCCCCTCCATACCTACCTCACACCTTAATTGGGATTCACCTTTCAGTTGGCGGTTGGCCAAACTGGTAGATAACATGGCCTATGAAGCACAGACTGAACCTCTTCGTGTACCTTTGGTGCGGCTGGTTGCAGATCTATGCTTCTCATGGAAAATGGTTGGCCAACAGATTTTCGTCTAGTCCTGGCAGCACCAACTCTTCTTTGTTGAACCTTATTCACACTAGATATGTGTATATCTACTTATGCCAGCATTGGGTGGTCGAGATATGATGATGGGTTCCAAGAGTGCGATGATTTTGTGGGAACTTCGGACTAAGATCAATAAAAATGTTTGTTATCCTCAGATGTTTGGTTGAGGGTAGAGCCAAGGAAATTCGATTAGAGAATTATTTTACAGCCCTATTTCATTTTACTTTGCAGAATCTCTCTAATAATATTTTAATGTTATATTCTAGATGAAGAATAAAAAGAAGAAACTAACCTAAAATTGGTTATGGTTTATCTAGAGATACTCTCACTAAGATACTCTCACTAAGAATCAGTTATGTGATCGACACTGCATTTCACTTCGCCAAAGAAGGTAGTCGAAGCGTCAAATCCAGCCATTTAGTAAATGAAATATTCTTTCAAAATCAAAATTCCATGACATCTACCCTTAAATATGCGATCCCGTTATTTTTTTTCTTGGTATTCTTCATAGCTTATGTACAGTGTGCTCGTTATTACGTTCCTGTGAGTTTTCTTATTAGCACACCCAACTCAGTTGTCCCTGAACATTACTTTCGGAGGGCAATAATTAGAGGGATCAATTTTTGGTCTTTGGGTACAAGGGCTTATTGCTTTCTGTTCCCGCTTCTGTTGTGGATCTTTGGATTGTTTTGTCACTCAGGATGATATGTTTTCTGTATTTTATTAACTTTATGGTGAATCCCATGGGGTTTTTCGGAACTAAGTTGTCCTCTAAGCCTTTACGAGAGATTATTTACGGTAATGATCACATGACAACATCCAACAATAAATGAAGACATGCCATCTTACACAGCCCAGTGGAATTGCATGAATAGCGTTGTGCTACTAGCAAGACATCCTATTCCTCAACCATTGTATGTATTTGTAACATTCAAATCTCAATTATTGCTTTCTTTAATATGGTTGAAATTGCAAACCTTTGCCCTTTAAATCAACGGTGATAATTCTCACTCAATATGGATGGTATGTTAATAAAATTGAAATGACATGTTAATAAAATGGGTTGAGGTTGAAGAAATCTTGATTATTGTTATGATTAACGTGGATCTTACTATGGATAATTTTCGTGGAGGGTTATTTATTAATATGGATAAGTTATCATGAGTATGTGAGTGATACTATATTTCTATTAATAATATAATTGTGTGAGATAAATTATTGATTATGATGGGTTTGGAATACAATAAAAGAAAATATCCTTGGCTCAAATTTATCTATGTTAAATATCATACGACATGAGTGCCCGAGATTGATGGTAAGTACATTTGCTACAAAGGTGGTCTTGTAAAAATATAATTGTTCACATGGTTTTGGAAGAGAGCAATAATTCGTAGCTAAATTTATCTAGGGTAAATATCATACGGTATGAATGCCAAAGATTTATATAAATCTATCTATGGTAAATATCATATTGATAGTCTTGGAGAAATATGGTTGCTCACATGACTTTGGAAGAATACAATAATTCATCCATGATATTATAGCAACGTGCAATTATTACAGTTGGTATATAAAATGTTTTTGATTGGCTAAGAGTTTTGTAATATACCTCTTTTCTACTCTCTTTTTTTTTCTTTTTTTTTTCATCTTACTCTTTTTCTTCCATTCAATTTATTTGATTTTTCTAATTCATTCTTAGATTAATAATATCCAATTTATACATTATTTTCACTTGGCATAATCACATTTTAATTTAACTTATTTTTCTTCTTAACAAATTTCAATTTAATTGATCTTTCTAACTTCATTTTTAGATTAATAATATCTAAGCTATACATTATTTTTATTTTTACTTGACATAATCTCACTTTAACTTAAATTATTTTTCTTCTTAACCAATGTATATAACCCTCTATATATACATTAGTTTTCCATATGTCAATATTCATTTATCATTTTAATACTCCTTTTACCTTGAGTAGCTTTTAGTTTAACCTACATTAATCCTATTAATGAGACTCCACTTTACTCAACATAGGTATAGGTAATGGATTTCATACCATTTGATTTTAATTGTAATTATATTTATGATTTAAATTGCATAAGGGTTGATGCCACTCTTACCATTATTCCACCTATCATTATTCCACCTATCTAATATGAGTTTATCACCATAATGCAATATACCTTTAACTTTAATATACCATTTCTCGTCGATTTCTACATTGAATACTAAGTGTATTACATCCTTTCTATTATGATACCCTACACATCTCAGAGAAGTGAATTCGAATTACATATGTAGCATCTTACGAAAGTATTCGTGCATAGTAATATAGTGTTGATTTTCATTGGATTATAACTCCCTTTTTACTTAGTATCAAATGAATATCATTATACCCTAATGTTATGATAATGTGATGGTTTCGTGTTAATCGAGTTAGGGTAGGTATGTCAACTAACATCTATTAATTCTACCCTCTTCGGCTTCCTATGCATGTACATTTGTATTTAAAACCTTCACTCATTCGAATCCTCGAACCATGAAATTTGATATAACTTATAGTTTTTATATGACCGTTCTGAATTCATTTTAATTCTTCTCTCTGTAATGGTACACTTGACCTTTAATGTTATTAAACTCGTGTCCTATCATTGGGATTATCATCGATCCATGGGAGGACCGACGGATTTGTGACACTTGGATGATTGGATTTGATTAGGTTTTGTGTGATTAAATTTCTATAAGTGTTGAAGTTTTTACCCTCTTTCATTTCCTCAGTCATCTTTCTCTTCATGCAACCTTTCTCTGGTTCTCTCCATGGTAAGAATAAGGCGTGTTTTCTGGGCCTCCAATGGCGAACTACTACTCAAATGTAACGCCTTCTCCACGGCGCACAGAGGTAACTTACATTTTCTTAACCTCTCTGCTTGAATACAATTGAAATGTCGCACTATATGATTTCGGTGAATGCGTTTACATATTTTTGGTTTTATAAATTTACAGTGGTCTCCTTTGTGGTGTTTATTTACAACGCATTTCATTTTTGTTATTTATAGAAATGAAATCTAAATGAAAAGCTTGTAACTTGGCTTGCAATGTATCATGATACTTGTATTTTCTATGTTTGCCATGACTTCGGTTTGGGGATTCAACTATGAACCCTATTTCGATTTGGTTTGCATTTTGCAGAATTGATTTGTGGTGTATCTTGTAAATTAGTTACGAAATTCTTTTTAAATTTTACTCAGATATAGAATGTTTGCTCCAACTCGTCGATCGAGATAATTTGCTTCTCAGAAGTATTCGACTGATATTTATCAGTATTATCTCATTTCTAATTCGATTATGGTGAATGTCTTTATATGATTTCACTAACCTAAGGAAGATGGTTTTTCGTCCTCAGTCTTCATCCGTTTCAAAACTTGCTTCAGAAAATCATGGAGATGAAACGATTACTTCCTCTCAGGATCTGTGAATGTGTTCTTCCCAACTCGTTCATATGTGAGTATATTCCACTGTGTAAAATTTTATAAAACCCTTTTGATAATTAAATTATTTTTGTATTTCCCCAATTTCTTATTTCGTTGAGAATGATTTTATTTCAGGGTTATCCTTGCGTATTCCTAAATTTTTCAAGGTAAGAGACTTATCTCTATTAAGAGTCTTTGTTCTATTTAGTATTCAAGCTCGATTTATAACTTGGCTTTTTAACTTCAACCACTGTATTTTTATACACAAGTTGATTTCACCCTGGTTTCCTCATTGCCGACTCATGATGGCAGTAAATTCCCATAATATTTTTGGGATTTTTGATAGGGTTTTTACCCCTACTCCTTTCAGATATACTCTATAATATTTTCACTATATTTATAAATTTGTATTTCAAATAACTTTGTCTCTGTATTAACAGTCGCCCTTTTTATAACTATTCATTTCATTAAGTTAAGTAACTGTTAAATGGGAATTTACATTTGTGTACATATTTAATTGATTTCTCTTTTCTGTATATTCACAAAATGTTAATTTATGTATATATGGTTGATAGAAGTTACTATTCAAGTATTTATTTTAAAAACAATTATTTCGTTTATGTGACATATGTATATACATACCTCCACCATTACTTCATATGTTCTTGGTTTTTGTATATATATTTTAATTTACTGTTAACTTATCGCTACTATTGCCAAAATAGGAATTTATCAAGTAGCACCAGACATGAGGTTTATACATATTTTTACATATATATATCCACTAAAAGGATTGGATATTTTAACTAGTATTAGGTTGTATAATTTCTTGAGGGCAGTTTGCAAGAATTTTATTTACTTCTAAGCTTGTTTTTTAAGATAGAAATTTTAGATTATACTTAACACAAAACTTTCTTTTCCAACTCTATTTCAAATTATTTTTGTGTCTAATTACAGTACTTAAGAACATATATATACTTATATCAGCATTAAAATTTAGAATATAATATCTATCTCTTTCAGTACTTTTCTTTTATATCAGGCATGCATATCTACACAATACATGTTTATAATTTAATTTTTTATTTCTGTGTTATATCATATATTCTTGTCTACTATCTGAAAGTCATTTAGTTTAATGTAACATTCCAGATATTGTATTTTTATATGATTATTATCATAGCAGCACACAAGTGAAATATTTATCTTTGTTGTGTGGTAAAATTATTTCATTCTATATGCACTAGTAGAGGTAACCTGAATACATTTAAATTTCTTATATAGAATCATATTAGGTTAATTTTTTTTTTGATACTCTGAGATTTCTCAAATACTAGTTACTCAACTAGAATCTCAGATTTTTAACTATTTATTTCTGCATATCTATATCTATCAATTATTATGATAGAATATTTAAGTTACAAGTTATACATGATAATTGGGAGTACTATGTATCTTCAGATTTAAACTCCTAAGAGTTTAGAGATTCTGATAGATACTTCCCAAAATCTATTCCTACTACACTACAGTATTTGGAAGATTATTTCTTCTAAAATATTCTGTTAAATGTATGTAATGTAAAATCCACATTATGAAAACATAAAGTACTTGCAATATCAATACAAGGTAAATTTTCTGAATCAACATTGTAACAGAAAACTTTAGATTATCTGTGCATACCACTTATGTCTATGACCAGTCCATCCAACCTTAGAATTCATCTATCTCCAAAATTCACCCCCGAGCTGAGATCCTCTCCTAGCACAGACCAACCTCAATTTGTTCTGGAGTAGCTTATTTAAGCTATGATCTCCCCAAAGCCTGTTTTCTAATTCCACGTCTAGAATTTTAGGATGCTTTTATTCCTGTTTTCCTAGGCTTCCCTTATTTAGGGACTTTTAAAGCTGCTTTCTAATTTTCCAACTTTTTACCTCTTCCAAACTACTTTCCTCATCATTGGGGAATTTAGATTTTTCCTCAAAAATCTAAATTAGAAATAATTTTCTTTCAAGGCTTTTTGAAATATTTTGGGGAAAGTCTTAACCTCTTTCCATAACCTCATGGATTAGGCTAGTGATCTCAAAAATCTTATTTGGTCATAGTGCACACATAAAAAATTTATTTATTTTCATAAATAATTAATTAACTACATCCACACAATTATTATCCATTGGGGTCCACTCCCCTTTGGACTTAAGTTCAAATGTCCAATTTAAAAAGCATAACAGCTTGGGGTGTTACATATTCCCCCTCTAAAAACAAACATTGTCCTCGGTGTTAACAACTAATTACTAGAGTTTAATTTGAAAATAAAAATTGATATTTTTCCATCATATCAGCTTCTCTTTCCCATGTAGCTTCATTAGCAGTAAAGTACTTCCACTGCACCTTTACTCTAGCTACTGTTCGATTCCACAATTCAATTTCTTCCCGCTCCAATATTTGAAGCGGTTCTGAAAGGAACTCCCCTTCTGGTTCCACCTGGATCACATTCCAATCAATAATGTGAGAAGCATCATGAACATATTTTTTCAAAAAAGAGACATGAAACACATCATAAACTTTAATGTGCAAAGGTAAGGCCAGTTTATAAGCTACTGGTCCAACCCTTTCTAAGACTTCAAAAGGCCCACAATATCTAGGAGCCAAATTTTCACAACTACCAGTATGTAGTGTACTCTTCTTGGGTTTGATTTGTAGGTAAACATGATCACCCACTTTAAATTCCTTATGAGTCCTTTTTTGATCCGCATAACTTTTCTGTCTATCTTGAGTTGTTTTAATATTTTTCTGAATCAGTTTCACAACTCTTTCCATTTCCTGCAAAGCATCTGGTCTTAGAATTAGCTTGTCTTTAGGCTGACTCTAGCTTAAAGGAGTGTGACACCTCCTTCCATAGAGTGCCTCAAATGGACTCATTTTTATGGATGCCTGATAGCTATTGTTATAAGTGAATTATGCTAAGTGTAAATAATCTTCCCACTTTGTTGGCCTATCTATTACATATATTCTTAACATATCTTCCAAAATCTGATTTGTCCTCTCTATTTGACCATCTGTTTGAGGGTGATAGGCAGTACTAAAGTTTAATTTAGTGTCCATCCCTCCAAATTTTTTTTTCCAAAATGCAACAGTGAACCTGGCATATCTGTCTGAAATTATCATCTTTGGAACTCCATGTAACCTCACTATTTCTTTCATGAACACATTTTCTACTTGGGCTATCCCAAAAGTAGATTTTACAGGTATAAAATGGGCAGCCTTTGTCAAAGTATCTACTACTACCGTCACAGAATCATGTTGATATTTTTTTTTAGGTAGGCCAGTAATAAATTCCATTGAAACAGTGTCCCATTTCCATTCTGCAATTGGCAAAGGATTTAAAAGACCAGCTGGATGCTGATGTTTAACTTTGACTAGTTGACATTCCATGAATCTAGCTAAATAGTTTGCTACATCTTTTTTCATTCCTGGCCAAAAAAAATTCTTTTTCAAGGCTGTAAGCATTTTCTGATATCTAGGATGTCCTGAATATGACTGTTTATGATATTCATCTAGGCTTTATTTTTTCAAAGCATCCACATTGGGGATGTACAATTTGTTTCTATAACAGATCAACCCTTTCTGGTTTTGGGTGTATTTAGCCATTTTATTTTTCAGCATTTTCACTTGTAGATTCTCATAGTTGGGATCTTGATCTGCTACCTTTTTAACTAATTCTTCTAAGTCAAAACTAGCACTACTCCCAATGTTGTTTATGTTTTGGCACGCATTTCTGTTTAGAGCATCAGAAATTTTGTTTTGTTTTCATTTGATATGTTTTATGTCCATATCAAATTCACTTAGAAAAGAGAACCATCTGGCTTGTCGAGCATTCAAATCTGTTTTAGAAAAGAAATACTTGAGACTGATATGATCTGTCATCAATGTAAATTTTTTCCCAAGAAGATAGTGTCGCTACATCTTCAAAGCATGAATTACAACAGCCGATTCAGATCATATACACTGTAATTCTGCTCATGTTTCTTAATTTTTCTAGATTCATATGAAATGACAGAATTCTCTTGCAGCAGAACTCCTCCCAACCCCTCTCTACATGCATCCGTACATACGACAAACTCTTTATCCGGATCTGCAATCTTTAGTATAGGTGCTATGGTAAGTTTTAATTTCATTTGTTCAAAGCTATGTTGGCATTTTTTCAGTCCACTCAAATTTGGTGCCTTTCCTCTGTAGTGAAGTTATGGGATATGCTATTGCAGAAAATCTTTCCACAAACCTTCGATAATAACTTGCAATCCCCATAAATGACCTTACTTTTGATACATCAGTAGGTACATGCCACTCTCTTATGGATTTTATCTTTTCAGGATCAACAACCAATCCTTGTTTTGATATGATATGCCCCAAATATTGATTTTTATCCTTATAAAATTCACATTTTCTAAACTTGGTATATAACTGATTCTCTTTGAGAGTCTGTAGCACAATTCTAAGGTGTTCCTTATGTTCTGCCTCACTTTTTTAATATAATAGAATATCGTCTATGAACACTAGTACAAATTTATCTAAGTACTTGTTCAAAACACTATTCATTAAGCACATAAAAGTGGCAGGGGCATTTGTCAAACCAAAAGGTAGGACTACAAATTCGTAGTGCCCATACCTTGTTTGAAAAGTTGTTTTACTGATATCTTCCTCCTTAATTCTGAGTTGGTGATAACCAATCCTCAAGTCAATCTTAGATAATACTGAAGCTCCTCTCACCTGATCAAAAAGGTCATCTATTTTGGGCAATGGGTACCTGTTTTTGATTGTCAACTTATTCAATTGACGATAATCGATGCACATTCTGAAGGTTCCATCCTTCTTTTTCACGAACAGCACCGGTGCTCCCCAAGGAGATGCACTCGGTCTGATATAACCTTTATCCAACAATTCTTGTATTTTCATTTTTAACTCCATGAGTTCAGGGGGGTTCATCCGGTACAGGGCTCTAGAAACCGGTGTTGCTCTTGGCACCAAATCGATTGAAAAATCAATCTCTCTTTTAGGGGGAAGATGAGGAATCTCATTTGGAAAAAAATCCTTAAATTCTCTTACCACTGGTAAAGTGTCTAGTAGGTTTTCTTCAGATTGCTATCCTAATTCTTCAACATGTACATCATATAATTGATATTCTTTTGTAGCTGTTCTTTTTAATTGCAAAGCTGATATTTTTCTTATAGAAATTGGTTTTGGTTTTCCTTTGAGTATAAAAGGTCTCCCTTCCTCATCTATCCAATGAAAAGTTTTATCCCAACAATTCATCATAGCCATTTTCTTCTCTAACCAGTCCATTCCTATCAGTCAATCATATGAGCCTAATGGCAGAATGTTTAAATTTACTTCTGTCTAAAAATCATTTAACTTAATTGCTGTTTGGGGTAAATTCTGAGTTACTTTTCGTTTGGTACCAGTGGCTAACTGGACCAACCAGGACTATTTAAATTTTTCAGTTTTGAGATTGCATTTCTCTACAATTTGTGGACTAATGTAACTCAAAGAAGCATCTAGATCAATTAAAACTGTAACAGATTGGTCAGCAATCGTACCTTCCATTTCGACCATAGTAGCCTGGTGTTCTGCTTGTCGGCTCTCCAAGGATGCACTAATAGTAGGAATATTTCTGGCCACATCGTTCACCGTAGTAGCTTCTCTAGGCCTCAAAACCATCTAAATATTTCGATGGGGACAGTCCCTCAAAAGACGAGGTTCTCCACAACCCCAACACTTCAATGGCTCTCTCATTTTAACTATCCCTTCGTTCTTATTTTCCCCATCTATTTGATTTGAACCCACTTGGGATTGAGCAGTTTGACTTTCTTTAGGTTTGTTAAATTTCTTCCGCTGATGATCCCTACCAAAGTTCTTCAAATAAGCTGGTTTCTGTTTCTTTCCTTTGAATTCACCCTTATTTGTCCAGCTTTTCCCTTGTTCATTATTTCCTTAAATTGCTAGTAGCATAATCTAGCTTTCCTCACCACTTCTTCCATGGTTTTTGGATTATCAAACTCTATTTTCTCTTTGTACATAGTCGGCAAACAATTCAAAAACCTGTGAACCTTTTCTTTCTCTTCACGAATATAAGGAACATATCTTAAAAGATTTGTAAACTTGGTGACAAACTTATCTATGGTGAGCTGTCCCAATCTGAGTTCGTGAAACTCCTTTTCTTTATCATCATAATAGTGTTCGTTCAAATAACGATTTTTAAAATTGACTTGGAAATCTTCCCAAGTCACTGTTTTTCATCAATGGCATGAACCATTTTTGTCTCCTCCCACCACAAGGTAGCCTTACCTTGCAACTAGTAGATAGCTAATCTGGCCCTCAGATTTCTTTCATATTCGTAGACCTGAAAATACTTAATCATATTCAACAGCCATGCCTCAACATCTTCCTCCTTCTCTCCATCATAGGAGGGAGGTTTAATTTTTCGGAATTCACCCTGTAATTCCTTCTTCTGTTTAGACTGATGTCTAGTAGTCTCATCTTCCTCAGAATCATCTGAGAACCTGCCTTTCCTCCTCCTTCCAGAACCTTCACCTTCTTGGTTGTTCCGCGAAGTCAGTTCTCTTATCAATTTTTGCTGCTCCTCACTAGCTAAAGATAGCATGTCATTCCGGCTTCTTAGCTCAGCCATATCCTGTTGAAACCTGTGCAACATGGCCATTAAAGGAGCATTGGGATTTGGTGTATTATCTCTACCACCCAGATCGACATAAAGTTCCTCTTCTTCATCCATTGACTTTTAAGTTTTAGTACCTTTTTACACTAAAACAAAATAACATCAGTAACAATTTTTTTTCCAAAAAATAATAATAATAATAATTTCATAATAGTGAACACAGGAAAACAGCCCAGTTTTCCAACCTGGCTTTGATACCATTTACAATATACCTTGACCCCAATATATATATATATATATATTCAATTTAATTGATCTTTCTAACTTCATTCTTAGATTAATAATATCTAAGCTATACATTATTTTTATTTTCACTTGACATAATCTCACTTTAACTTAAATTATTTTTCTTCTTAACCAATGAATATAACCCTCTATATATACATTAGTTTTCCATATGTCAATATTCATTTATCATTTTAATACTCCTTTTACCTTGAGTAGCTTTTCTTTTAACCTACATTAATCCTATTAATGAGACTCCACTTTACTCAACATAGGTATAGATAATGGTTTTCATACCATTTGATTTTAATTGTAATTATATTTATGATTTAAATTGCATAATGGTTGATGCCACTCTTACCATTATTCCACCTATCTAATACAAGTTTATCACCATAATGAAATATACCTTTAAATTTAATATACCATTGCTCATCAATTTCTATATTAAATCCTAAGTGTATTGCATCCTTTCTATTATGATACCCTACACATCTCAGAGAAGTGAATTCGAATTAAATATGTAGCATCTTACGAAAGTATTCGTGCACAGTAATATAGTGTTGATTTTCATTGGATTATAACTTTCTTTTGACTTAGTATCAAATGAATATCATTGTACCCTAATGTTATGATAATGTGATGGTTTCGCGTTAATCGAGTTAGGGTAGGTATGTCAACTGACATGTATTAATTCTACCCTCTTCAGCTTCCTATGCATGTATGTTTTTATTCAAAACCTTCACTCATTCGAATCCTCGAACCACAGAATTTGATATAACTTATAGTATTTATATGACGGTTCTGAATTCATTTTAATTCTTCTCTCTGCAATGGTACACTTGACCTTTAATGTTATTAAACTTGTGTCCTATCATTGGGATTATCATCGATCCATGGGAGGACCGACAGATTTGTGACACTTGGACGATTGGATTTGATTAGGGTTTATGTGATTCAATTTCTATAAGTGTTGAAGTTTTTACCCTCTTTCATTTCCTTGGTCATCTTTCTCTTCATGCAACCTTTCTCTGGTTCTCTCCACGGTAAGAATAAGGCGTGTTTTATGGGCCTCCAATGTCGAACTACTACTCAAATGTAACGCCTTCTACATGGCACACAGAGGTAACTTACATTTTCTTAACCTCTTTGCTTGAATACAATTGAAATGTCACACTATATGATTGCGGTGAATGCATTTGCATATTTTTGGTTTTATAAATTTACAGTGGTCTCCTTTGTGGTGTTTATTTACAACGCATTTCATTTTCATTATTTATAGAAATGAAATCTAAATGAAAATCCTGTAACCTGGCTTGCAATGTATCATGATACTTGTATTTTCTACGTTTTCCATGACTTCAGTTTGGGGATTCAACTATGAACCCTATTTCGATTTGGTTTGCATTTTGCAGAATTTATTTGTGGTGTATCTTGTAAATTAGTTACGAAATTCTTTTGAAATTTTACTCAGATATAGAATGTTTGCTCCAACTCGTCGATGGAGATACTTTTCTTCTCAGAACTATTCGACTGATATTTATCAGTATTATCTCATTTCTAATTCTATTATGGTGAATGTTTGTATATGATTTCACTGACCTAAGGAAGATGGTTTTTCATCCTCAGTCTTCATCTATTTCAAAACTTGCTTCGGAAAATCATGGAGATGAAATGATTACTTCCTCTCAGGATCTGTGAATGTGTCCTTCCCAACTCGTTCATACGTGAGTATATTCCACTGTGTAAAATTTTATAAAACCCTTTTGATAATTAAATTATTTTTATATTTCCCCAATTTCTTATTTCGTTGAGATTGATTTTATTTCAGGGCTATCCTTGCGTATTCCTTCATTTTGCAAGGTAAGAGACTTATCTCTATTAAGACTCTATGTTCTATTTAGTATTCAAGCGCGATTTATAAATCGGATTTTTCACTTCAACCACTGTATTTTTATACACAGTTTGATTTCACCCTGGTTTCCTCATTGCTGACTCATGATGGTAGTAAATTCCCATAATGTAAATACACAGGTTGATTTCACACTGGTTTCCTCATTGCCGACTCATGATGGCAGTAAATTCCCATAATGTTTTTGGGATTTTTGTTAGGGTTTTTACCCCTACTCCTTTCATATATACTCTATAACATTTTCACTATATGTATAAATTTGTATTTCAAATAACTATGTCTCTGTAGTAACAGTCACCCTTTTTATAACTGTTCATTTCATTAAGTTAAGTAACTGTTAAATGGGAATTTACATTTCTGTGCATATTTAATTGATTTCTCTTTCTGTATATTCACAAAATGTTAATTTATGTATATATGGTTGATAGAAGTTACTATTCAAGTATTTATTTTAAAAACGATTATTTCGTTTGTGACATATGTATATACATACCTCCACCATTACTTCATATGTTCTTGGTTTTTGTATATATATTTTAATTTACTGTTAACTTATCGCTACTATTGCCAAAATAGGAATTTATCAAGTAGCACCAGACGGGAGGTTTATACATATTTTTACATATATATATCCACTAAAAGGATTGGATATTTTAACTAGTATCAGGTTGTATAATTTCTTGAGGTTAGTATGCAAGAATTTTATTTACTTCTAAGCTTGTTTTTTAAGATAGAAATTTTAGATTATACTTAACACAAAAATTTATTTTCCAACTCTATTTCAACTTATTTTTGTGTCTAATTACAGTACTTAAGAAAAAATATATACTTATATCGGCATTAAAAATTAGAATAGAATATCTATCTCTTTGAGTACTTTTCTTTTATATCAGGCATGCATATCTACACAATACCTGTTTATAATTTAATTTGTTATTTCTGTGTTATATCATAGATTCTTGTCTAATATCTTAAAGTCATTTAGTTTAAAGTAACATTCCAGATATTGTATTTTTATATGATTATTATCATAGCAGCACACAAGTGAAATATTTATTTTTGTTGTGTGGTTAAATTCTTTCATTCTGTATGCACCAATAGAGGTAACCTGAATACATTTAAATTTCTTATGTAGAATCATATTAGTTTATTTGTTTTTTGATACCATGATATTTCTCAAATACTGGTTACTCAACTAGAATCTCAGATTTTTAACTATTTATTTCTACATATGTATATCTATCAATTATTATGATAGAATATTTAAGTTTCAAGTTATACATGATAATTGGGAGTACTATGTATCTTTAGATTTAAAATCCTAAGAGTTTAGAGATTCTAATAGATACTTCCCAATATCTATTCCTTCTACACTACTGTATTTGGAGGATTATTTCTTCTAAAATATTTTGTTAAATGTATGGAATGTAAAATCCACATTATAAAAACATAAAGTACTTGCAATATCAATACAAGGTAAATTTTTTGAATCAACATTATAACAGAAAACTTTAGATTATCTGTGCATACCACTTATGTCTATGACCAGTCCACCCAACCTTAAAATTAGTCTATCTCTAGAATTCAGCCCTGAGCTGAGATCCTCTCCTAGAATAGACCAACCTCAATCTGTTCTGGAGTAGCTTATTTAAGCTATCCTCTCCCCAAAGTTTGTTTTCTAATTCTGCGTCCAGAATTTCAGGATGCTTTTATTCCTATTTTCCTAGACTTCCCTTATTTAGGGACTTTTAAAGCCGCTTTATGCTTTTCTAGCTTTTTACCTCTTCCCAACTACTTTCCTCATCATTGGGAATTTAGATTTTTCCTCAAAAATCTAAATTAGAAATAATTTTCTTTCAAGGCTTTTTGAAAGATTTTGGGGAAAGTCTTAACCTCTTTCCATAACCTCATGAATTAGGCTAGTGATCTCAAAAATCTCATTTGGTCATAGTGCACACATAAAAATTTACTTATTTTCATAAATAATTAATTAACTACATCCACACAATTATTATCCATTGGAGTCCACTCCCCTTTGGAGTTAAGTTCAAATGTCCAATTTAAAAAGCATAACAGCTTGGGGTGTTACAGAGATTTGTGAAGATTTTAATTAAAAGCAATCAAATATGTGTATTCACTTTTGTTTTTTTTACTATAATCAACATTTGTTTTATTTATTTATTTTTTAAATAATTAAAATTTGTTTTATTTAAAAAAAATATTAAAAAAAAATTGCTTTAATTAAAAAAACAAATATTTTTATATTTTCTAAAAGACTGGTTGAGACATGGAATCTAACTAAGTAAATATTTAAAAAAAAAAATTGTTTTAATTAAAAAAACAAATATTTTTTTATTTTCTAAAAGACCAGTTGAAACATGGAATCTAAGTATATTTGTCCCGGCGGAATACTTGTGGATGGAATAACAAAATTATATCGAAGAGAATACTACTAGAAAGAATAACAAATTTTTATTTTTATTTTCTAAAAGACTAGTTGAAACATCGAATCTAACTCTGAGTATATTTGTCCTAGAGAAAACTTATGGAAGGAATAACAAAATTATATCCCAGAGAATACTACTTGAAAGAAAAACAAAATTATCGACTGAGTTGTTCACTATGTGAATAAAACTACTCACAAAAAAATCGGACCAAATAAAAAAAGAGAAGAGAGTAATTCCAATAAGGGAAAACCTGAGCAACCTCAAGATATGCCAAAGATCTAAAATGTAAATAGAATAAAAAATAATGAAAAACCTTTTGAGTTATGAAATTTAAAAAATATCCAAATCAATAATTTCAGACAGAGTAAATGGGATCTCCACCGTTCAATTCGATTAATGGCAATCACCTCCTGCTCGACGGCCACCATGAACGACTCCTCCAGTGTTAGTGCTCAATCAACGAAGCCGCGCTCTCTATGAGACTCGAGTGTTCCTCCAGGTCGAGCAGATACTACAATACCACCGTCTTCATAACTATCTTTCTTGCGCATGATCGGCCCGCTTATTAAATTCGTCACCGTATCCATCCATCCCACCACCTTCGGCCTAGGGTTTGTGCCTTCATTTTCGTGCCTAGGGTTTGCACCTTCATTTGCATGATTGTGGTGCCCGATCACAGTGTCCTACACGCTTCCCACCTTCTCCTCCACCTTCCTTGCCAATGCCACTCCCTTTTTCTTGAAATGCCTCTCCTCCTCTTCGTGAATCTCTGACTGGGCAGCTGCAACATCTTTAGGCTTAACAAACATGTCTTCCACGGTGCCGGGAGGGCAAGAATACGCTTTGGATATTGGGGCGTTTACTTCTTCGTTCCTCAGCGAGCGACCACATAACCGTTGAGTGCCCATCCATATTCTTCTTTTCTGCTCCTCCTGATCTCAAGTTTCAACTGCCTCTGCCCAGAGTCTGCCAATTTCAGACAATATTCCCATTAACAAAGCTGAGAAAAAAATGATAAATACTAACTCATAACAATGCAAAGTATGAAACCCTACTAACGGTTGTGACTTGCACAACCGTTAGCAAGTTTTTTTGAGTTTTGATGATTTCAGATAAGGCAGATTGATATAAATGGCTAGAAAGAACAGGACACAGAGAGGAGAAGATCAGCACGGAGATCTGGAGATTGGAAGCCGAGAAATGCAGTAGTGACACGAGGGTTTCGTTGGGACGCGTATGCATGGATATGCTGTCATTCAACCCCGAAAAATGACACGTGGTTGATAAGATTAGGGTTTCCCGGATTGCATCAGGAGAGAAGAAAAATGTCGCTAAGGGTCCCAGCGACCCTCTCAAAACGGAAATGGTACGCGTGGCAATTAAATTGTTTTTGTTTTTTTAATTGGTTAAGCTAATTAATTATAATTTTTTTTATTTAAATTAATGTGCTAATTTATTATTATATAGAAATTATTGAGATAATTTTTAAATTAGAATGCAATTATTTTAGTGAAAATAAAATAAAAATAAATTTTTTATGTTAATTATTTTTATTTAGTTAAAAATAGAATAAGAAAAAAATTAAAAATAATTTTACAATAACATCAAAAAAATTTTAAACTAAAATAATAAGATAAATTTGACTTGATTAAGTTACTACTATTTAATGATATTCATATTAAATATAGCTCATTTAAAAAAGAAAATTAAATCAATTTAGATCCATATTAATTTTGTATCTACTAAATTTCCAAAAAAATCAAATCTCTTGAGATTTAAACTTTTTTAGAGTAAAAAAAAAAATGATCTCTTTAAATTCTTGGTAAATAAAAAAATAAAATAAAATAAAATAAATTTAAATGGTATTAATACTAATTAAAAAATTAAAAACCAGCGTCAACTTAAAAAACAAAAATTATAAAATGAAAATTGAATTAACAAAAGTTTAATGTCATGAATATGATTCATATATAAGTTAGGTGGTGAGACTATTTGTATTAGTACTTTATTAAAGGATTAAAGATGAGCTTCAAAGGAAAAAAAAACAGAAAACATAAAATGAAAACTAAAGTGACAAAAATGTATTGTCATGCATATGCATATAACTAGACAATATTAAATGAAAATTGAAGTGACAAAATAATATTGTCATGAATATATAAGTTAGCTTCTGAGACTATTTATGACGTTTAAGAATTTGTGATCTTGATTTTTATATAAGGAGTGTTTTAACAATCTTTTTAATTTTATTGGTTGATTGTTTGGAAATTTTTGTTATATTTCAAGGACTTTTAAAGACCACACTTTATTTATTTATTTATTTTTAATTTGTATTTTTGAATGTTATATACAATATATAATTTAAACTTGCAACTTTAAGTTGCAAAAATATTTGTTGGATTTCAAGGAAAATTAACCAAAAACATATATCTAACAAAAAACAAAAATTAAACTACTAAGACTACTTCAAACGTTTCAACCATAAAATATACAATATTGCCATTAAAATATTTTACATAACATGTCTATTAAAACATTTTATACCACATTCTTCATATTAAAATGATTTTTTTGAATTGTTTGTTATTAATATAGTTTTAAGTATGCATTAATATTACTTAATCCTACATATAAAAATATTTTATTCACCAGACACATTGAAATTTTGTATTATTATAAATATTTTTAAATGTCACATATTAATTTTATATTTGTAACATTCTTTAGTGAAAAGTAAATATATAATTTACTTTAATGCAATAATTTGGTAAAACATGGGCGATGTGGAGAGCCTAGTAGGAAATTTAAATGTTAACCTATTTCAACTTTATTTAAAAAATTAGTTATAACAAGCTATGAAATCTACAAAGAAGGCCCTAGATGAAAATTTTCATCTAAAAGACAGTTACTCTCAATTGGAAAAAAAAGAAAAAAAAAAGTCTCAATGAGGAACAAAAGGGAAGAGGTGATGCACAAGGAGAAAAAACACCACAAAGAAGAAAGTTCTTGTAACAACTGGCTTAAATGATGATTAGATTTTCTTTTATTGTTGAGACACTAAAACATTTATGGTTATTATTTTTGAAATAATACATTATGAACAAGAGTTAATTTTGATTAAATATAATTAATTATGGAAGTGATTTCCATAAAAGAATAATAGAATGATGGTAAAAAGTAATTCAAGAACTGAGAATTAGTTGCATAGAATCAATTCAAACAGTTACCCCAACCTATGAGGATAAAGGCTTATCTCAGTGAGGAAGAGGGGTTTTGTTCGGTAACTAGAGAAGGAAATCTGCAGAGAAGAATTCCTAGTGTAACACCTCTCAAGTTTTTTTATTTATTTTTCTTGATATTTATAGTAACCTCCATAACTATATTTCATAGTTAACACATCATTCGTTGCATTTCAACAATTTTCTGTTGGTTAAAATTTCCTATGTCCCTGTTTGTTTACTTATAATTTATAACGGTATTTCACTTTGTCTATATGTCAATTTAAGATTTTCTCTCAACCCAGAATTCATTTCATTGACTAAGGTATTTCTTTTTCATTTATTCGCATGTACTTTATACCATTATTTCGTATAACTGCTAACCTTCTTAACACTTACCACCCCATCTATCTTTATGAATTGACACTAGTCAATAGAGGGTTATCTCTTTTTTTTCAACGTATAGATAATAATTATACCTATGACCTGTAGTCCATTCATATGATGGATCTACAACCTAAGTTCTCAATGTACTTAAGTTTGGCCTGTTATTGCCTAAATCTACCTCAAGCTGAAGGAAGGCAGAGTTCAGGGTAACATCATACCACGCTCAGTCTGGTAGCTAGCCCTACCAGAACAAGAGAGGGCTCTCTCCGGGTCAATCTCAGCGAAAATAATATATAGGGCTTGAGATGACTTGAAATAAAAGCTAATTTTAGGCTAGGTATATAAGTAAAGGAGTTTGATTTTTATTTTGGGGGTTTTTGTTGGATCAAAGGGAAAGGCAGTTTTGGGTGCAGGGATTAGGCCTAGTTTTTGCAGAGTTCTGATTGGGGCAAGGAAGGAAATTGTTTTGATGCTTTAGATTTGAGTGACTTTAGGGATATAGGGAGATAAGGGAATAGACTGCAATAATAAGATAACAGTGAGAGAGATGAAGAAACCAAGTGAGGGAAGAAAAAATTTGGCACCAAAACAAGTTTTGAAACTCCAACCTCAAAACCCTAAAGAGGCATTTCTTCAACAAGATGATAGGGTTTGGCTTTTGACATTCAACTCTCATATCCAATATCCAACCACACCAAACACTATTCAATAGTAATTCAAAGTCTCACTCGAACTTATATGGTGCATAGGAGGTTGAGTTGATTTGAAATTTATGGAGCAGTGGCAAATTTTTTGGTGTTCCGGCCCTATGCGTCGCGCGCACAACCCAGTGTGCCGCGTTCATTGTGTGCGCCGCGCACGTTAAAAATTGCACTGTGTGGAATGACTCTATGCACTGCGACGAGCCAATGCGCCACAACCTTCACCCAATGCGCCGCGACCAGGATTTCACACACAGTCCGGCCTTCCAAAGACTAATTTCGCTCTTCCACAATTCAACTCAACTTCACTGATGTTTCTTGGTGCAAATGAACTGTTTGAATGGTGAAAATATCTTGTATAGCCATGGAATTTGATTTTTGATTTGGAATAACCCACTTGCTAATGTTGCAGAACTTTGGCACTTTCACATTTTAAAATGAACTCTGTTTTTCTTGTTTCCTCTGATTTTTTGACTGAATGATGAAACTTGTATATCTTTTGTAGGAATAGCTGGCATGAGATCTTGGCAAAGGCAACCAGGGCTGTGCCTGAAGAATTTCACAACTGAAGAAACTTTTGAAAATTACATGGAATTTATTACAAAAGACATAATTGACGATTTTTCTTCAAAACAGAGTTTTGAAGAAGAATCATGATCTAACATTATGATGATGAAATTTTTGAAATGAAAAATTATTTTGAACCTCCCTCATGTGCCTCCTGGCATTTTTGGACACTTTGAAGACTAATTTTGCGAAGCCCTAGACTTAATGACTAAAATGACTCTTTGCTGACCAAGAGACCCAACAGGACTTTAAATGACTATAAAATTGACTTCGATGAATAGAACTAGCCAGCAGGTACAAGACATGAGGGATATGAGTGAAAAGACCCTACTGTCAGAAGATCGATGCTCCTAATGGAATGCAGATGACTGAACTGGATGAGACACCTAAAATGAAATGCAACAAGAGATTTTGATCTCTGACGGAGGGATGAAAAGACTGACTCTAACATTGGCTCCAATGGGGATGGTAGCTCCTTGGAGGTGCCAAGAACTACATATGTTTGGGAGAGCAGACATTGCCTTCATCCATTGGGAAATGGAGTCAAAACACGAAAACTAACATTATGCAGACTGACTCTGACTCAAGGCTAAAACTGAAAACCATAATAAAATCAAACATGACTAAAACATAATTAACAAACTGGAAAGATGCTCATATTTGAGCTTATTCATCAAACCTACTCTAATTGTTCTTTTCACCATTCGATCAAGTGAAATGGAACATCCAATGCAACCATGTAAGCATCCTCGCTGCTACTTGATTTCTTCCCAAATGCTTTCTGATGCGAAGGAAAAGGGAAGAATCGAAAGGAAACTCCCATGGAAACTTGGAATCAAGTTGACTGATGAGAAACTTGCAAAGTCTGAATTGACTGGATGACTTCAAGAATACTGCGAAAGGATCTTCGTAAACATAGGTATTGATTTGCATTAACACATTACTTCTTTGGTCCAGGTACTAATCTCCATAACTGGATATTATTATTTTCCTCACATCTGTGCTGTCTTTCTTTGGTGATAGCAATAGGCTATCAAAAGGATCCTGAATTTCATGAATAACCAAACTCTGTTGCTGATTCCAAATAGAACAAAAGCCTCCTTTATCAATCTCCTCATATGACTGCAAACCTTGGTATGGGCTTTGTAATGAAAAATATGTTAAACAAGACAATGAAGGCGACTTTTGAATAAGATTATTATCAACATTCTTTTCTGACACATGGTTAGCCAATGGAGAAGAACTTTTACAGCAAACATCATCCAACACACGAGCAATAGGATCATCAAAAACTTGAGAAGACTGCTACGATGTATCCATTGAAACTGTATGACATCCTACTGGCTGTTCATATTTTTCTTTAGAGATATTATGAAGATTTTGTTTTATAAACTGAAATGCTTCGAAAAAAAAGGGTACAGAATCCTATTGCATCATTAAATCATGTATTTCGGCTTCCACGCCTTCATCTGTAATATGACCTTCAATTTCGTTTGGTGGCTGCAAATCTGGTGCTAGGGAGGGTTTTGTATCCAAAATGATTTCATCAGTCATTTCAAGGGAAGATTTCTCATTAACAACTTGCTCAAGAATTTTGCTATCTATCTCATCCTCAACATTAAAACTGAGAGATTGTTGATTTCTTACAGGCCGCTCATTTGACGATTTACTATGCAATTTACCCTTCAAAAACTGGAATGATTCAAAACAAAATGGTACGGAGTCATCTTGTATCATTTGATCATATGTACTAGCTTCCATTTCTTCATCTGAAACTTGAAAATGAATGGCCTTCGGGGGCTGCAAATCTGAATATGGGAAGTCTTGAACAAGGTTTTTATTGCCCTCGAGATGGTCCAAATCAATACTTGTCGACAGTTGATTTCTGATTGTATGAAAATTTTCTTTGATGAACTAAAAAGAATCAAAACAAAAAGGCAAAGATCCTTCACTTACTTCAAAATTTGCTTCACTTTCCTCGTCACTGTCATAGCTGATATGCATCGGTTGATCACTGTACTCGAGCTGTTGAAAGTTAACTTCCTCCTTGCACAAACTAGCTACTGATTTGTCTGCAAGATTAGCTTCTATTTGGAGAACATAATCATCATCATACTGATCAAATTGAGGCAAATCATCAGTATAAAACACATCATCGAGCATACATGTCAAATCAACAAATCTCTCTTGTCCAAGATGATCTACAAAACAATCATTAGCAGATCTATGACAATTGGGATAAGAAAAAAAATGTTTTGGGTCAGCCACTTGTTCATGAACGTCATTTTCATTTTTTGCAGTCATTTTCCGCACCATCTCTTCTACTGCATTTACCAAAAGGTCAAGCTTTTCCTCTGAAGGTGTCAGGTGCTCTGCAACATTCTTCTTTTCTTCTTCCTTCAGTCTTTCTCTTTTGATCAACAAATTAGCTTCTACATTTACTGCACTGTTCTGTATTTCTTCAAGTGTTGCAACATTCCTTTCTCTCAGCTGAAATTCCATTTCCGGATAAAAAGCACCTGGGTAATGTAAAAGGGCCGAGCCAGGAGGGGGTCTTATATCGACAGGTATTGAATAATAGACTTGATTGAATCTAGCGAAAAAATGTTGTACTGTCTCCCCTGACTGTCTTTTCAGCTGGGCATACTCGTCTAAAATAAGGAAAGGGTTTTGTCCGATCACCCACCTGTCGAGGAAAACTTTGACGAATTGCTGGAAATATGAGATGCTCGCATCAGGCAGGGCTTTGAACCAACTCTTGACTTTGCCTTGCAAAGAAAGAGCAAAAATTCTAATACTAACATCTCCTTCATCAACTTCAAAAAGGTCTAGAAAAGTCTCAACATTCTGCACATGTTGCTCAGTGTTGACATTGTTACATTCACCGTCAAATCTCGGAAAATATAGGTAATAATTTGTAGGGAAAGCATGGAGAACAGAAGGTAAAACAAGAGGTTTATACCTATCTGGGACTATAAAAGGTGTAGGAGTATATACAAGAGTTACGGGATCAGTTTTGTTTTCTTTAGGCTCATCACTCTAAAGAGAGTCATCATAAGATGTGGGAAAAGTAAGGAGGCCAGGATCAAAGGGAAACTCAGTATTTACACTTTTTGAATAGGTCGAGTGAAGATTTTGATCACCTTTATCATACAACAAATTCTGAAAAACTTTCAGGATAGCTTCAAGAACAGCAAAGAAGTAATTTACAAGAAAGAAAACTAGATCCTGAGTACTATTCCACTTTGGATACCTGAACTTTGTGTAAGATCCTTCCATTTTCTCAGAGAAAGAGTTATTCCTCCAGTGGAGTCTCTACATTGAGTTGGAGTCACTAGGTGAATGATTTCAGCCTTCTTATGTCTGATCGTTGTCCACCATCGACAATTAGATTTGAACTTAATACATGTACTGGGGCAGTTTACAAGTTAGATGTTACATTTACAAACTAGATCGGAGATTGACTGAAGCAGCGTTTATCTACTTTCGCTAATGCAAAGAAAGAGCATTTCGAAGGCTACCTGGCATAACTTCAGGCTCCATCTATAGCTTATAAAACAAATAACACCAACACACAAACCATTTTCTTCCCTAGTATGGTCGCCACTATGTTATTGCCTAAATCTACCTCAGGCTGAAGGAAGGCAGAGTTCAGGGTAACATCAAACCATGCTCAGTCTCGTAGCTAGCCCTACCAGAACAGGAGAGGGCTCTCTCCGAGTCAATATCAGCAAAAATAATCTATAGGGCTTGAGATGACTTGAAATAAAAGCTAATTTTAAGCTAGGTATATAAGTAAAGGAGTTTGATTTTGATTTTGGGGGTTTTTGTTGGATCAAAGGGAAATGAAGTTTTGGGTGCGGGGATTAGGCCTAGTTGTTGCAGAGTTCTGATTGGGGGCAAGGAAGGAAATTGTTTTGATGCTTTAGATTTGAGTGACTTTATGGATATAGTGAGATAAGGGAATAGACTGCAATAATAGGATAACAGTGAGAGGGATGAAGAAACCAAGTGAGGGAAGAAAAAGTTTGTCACCAAAACAAATTTTGAAACTCCAACCTCAAAACCCTAAAGAGGCATTTCTTCAACAAGATGATAGGGTTTGGCTTTTGAAATTCAACTCTCATATCCAATCTCCAACCACACCAAACACTATTCAATAGAAATTCAAAGTCTCACTCGAAATTACATGGTGCATAGGAGGTTGAGTTGATTTGAATTTTATGGAGCAGTGGAAAAGTTTTTGGTGTTCCGGCCCTGTATGCCGTGCGCACAACCCAGTGCGCCGCGCTCACTGTGTGCAAAATGCACGTTCAAAATTTCACTGTGTGGAACGTCTCTATGCACCGCGATGAGCCAATGTGCCGCTACCTTCACCCAACGCGCCGCGACTAGGATTTCACACACAGTCCGACCTTCCAAGGACTAATTTCGTTCTTCCACAATTCAACTCGGCTTCACTGATGTTTCTTGGTGCAAATGAACTATTTGAATGGTGAAAATATCTTGTATAGCCATGGAATTTGATTTTTGATTTGGAATAACCCACTTGCTAATGTTGCAGAACTTTGGCACTTTCACATTTTAAAATGAACTCTGTTTTGCTTGTTTCCTCTGATTTTTTGACTGAATGATGAAACTTGTCTATCTTTTGCAGGAATAGCTCGCATGAGATCTTGGCAAAGGCAACCAGGGCTGCGCCTGAAGAATTTCACAACTGAAGAAACTTTTGAAAATTACATGGCATTTATTCCAAAAGACATAATTGACGATTTTTCTTCAAAACAGAGTTTTGAAGAAGAATCATGATTTAACATTATGATGATGAAATTTTTGAAATGAAAACTTATTTTGAACCTCCCTCATGTGCTTGCTGGCATTTTTGGACACTTTGAATACTAATTTTGCGAAGCCCTAGACCTAATGACTAAAATGACTCTTTGCTGACCAAGAGACACAACAGGACTTTAAATGACTGTAAAATTGACTTCGATGAATAGACTTGAGCTAGTAGGTACAAGAAATGAGGGATATGAGAGAAAATACCCTACCTTCAGAAGATCAATGCTCCTAATGGAATGCAGATGACTGAACTGGATGAGACACCCAAAATGAAATGCAACAAGAGATTTTGATCTCTGATGGAGGGATGAAAAGACAGACTCTAACATGGCCAACACACTTCATTAGCATATATAAAATTTACGTACTTAACAAGAATTATTACTATGTATGCGACATATAATATTGGATTTTATTGACGTTATGACCAAAGAATATGTGAAAATATTTTAACTACATAAATTCTACTTATCATAATTAATAATAACAACTAATCCCAATGTCTATTGTACTCGATATTATATATATATAGACTTAAGGTATGAATATTACCTTCTAGTGCAATATTCCATTCTATTACACAAACTCTTCTCAATCAATATACGTCTACTTCTCAAAATCATAACACCTATATATTTTTTTTCTCTATTGTTCATATATGAATTTGTATTTATCTTCCCGTGTGAAATAATTTTGTCTATCAACACGCATTCATTCAATGTACTCTAACATTATTACTTAGTTTTTTGATGAACTTAAACACAAATATAATAATCCAAATTGGAAAAGAATTGAACTCTTGAGATTGCCTTTTTGAATTGGTTTTTAATGCCCTGTACTAGTTTCGAAATCCTTGATTACCGAGATCCCTAAAAGTGGAGTATGTTAGCTTTTTGTTGGCTTAAATACCAGCGTACTACTTCACATGGGCCGCTACAGTGTCTATAGAACTTCGTGAACTCTTCTTTCTTTATATTGGTGACACTTGGAGGGCTCAGATTTGACCTAGATTAGGGTTTTTCAATTCCATAAATGAATTCGATTCCGGAGATGAGCCAATTCCCTTGCTCATTTTCTTGAAGTCATTTTTCCCTTTCAGTGGTAAACCTTCACACTTGCCATTTTTCCCTCGGTTAACCGCACTTAGCATTTACTAAATATATGTTATGTCGTTCGGCAATGAGCTCCACGATAGCATAAGCACATTACTAGTCGTTCAACCTATAGGTAAGTTTATTTTTTGTTTGTTCAGTATTTGCATCACATATTTTGCACGGTTTCATTTATTTCTGGGACTTCCAATTTGTTTTTTCCTTTAATCAATTCTAAATTTTTCTATGTTAATTTATTGTTGCTCCATGTTTATGGAAAGACTCACATTCACACAGGCATGCACCAGATGCGCCTCCAAATTTGGAGAACGATCATCATTTTCTTGATGCCTAGACCTTTCACTGTTTTAGTAAGGGTTGAAGTCATGAGAATTGGGTCGGCTATATTGTTACTATGCAACGGTTTCTGCTCGACTTATACTTACTATGAACCCTCAGCTTAATTCTCGTTTCGGTGAACTATATGCATTGTATATATATGTGCCTCTATTCATTTTCTCTTCCTTTTTATTTAGAGGATAAAATAACTAGGTTGTAGAATCATAAAATTTACAAGGCTAAATTCGTTTTCCAGGAAACGCAGAGGTTGCTATCCTCACTATTTATATTTTCTAGAACTCTTGTGTTCTGGTAGTATGCTACTAGGAACTATACAACATTGAGGGTTTCATTTCTCAGATGTCTACCTCCACTTATTTAGCAATTTTTCTGTTTCTGAGTATTTGATATTCGTTCTTGGCACTTTATGTAGTTACTGGAACTTTATCAGGTTCTCTCAAAAATTATTTTTAAGTTATCCTTTGTGTTTAAAATGCAGGTGGAAGTTTCAAATGTATATTCTAGCCTGGTATTCTCCATGAAACCATAAATAGATACTGGAAAAAGTATGTGATAAATTCTGGATAATTCGTTAATTTCTTTTCATATCAATTGTTCGCGATATTAGTGTTTCTAATTTGGAACTCTTTATATTGACCACTGTATCTCTCAGTTTTACCAGATAAGGTTATCAACTCCTATTTGTATAAGGTATGTTATTTCTTAACCTTATAATATTTTAGTCATTCGTTTTCCCTTTATATATATACAAAGGAGTACTAAGTGTATAATGAAATTCTGGGTAATTGCAGGTAACCTTTTGTATGTTTATACAAATTTGGCTATGCTTCTTCGTTTTCACATTTCGACCCATAACTGGGTTTCCTACTTGTTGTTTTGAGCTGAGGTTGGTGTTGAATATTAGACATGAATAGAAATATGAAATCGAATATTGATACTCCTCAATTTAACGATATTTTGGACGCAATTTCCAGTTTAAGACATCTGTATTATTAAATAGGACTGTATAATTTTTTTTGTAATATTTGAACTTTAAATACTGTATTATGAAGCATGTATTGAGACCTTCTCTAGAAAGGAAATAAAAATTCTCAGTATGTGTTTTACTATCTCCACAAGTTAGTGGCATACAGATCTATCCCTTGTTTTTATTTTTAAGGTGTAATAGGATAATAGCGGTATATAAATATATAGACATATATATCTATAACCTTTTTGGTTTGGAAAAATTTAATACATGTTGTTTTCCTTATATAAATTTCTATAACTAATTATAACACAGAGTTTTATACTTTGTATGGTGATATTCTCTCATTTTTCATGTATAATTATCTACTGTTCGGATTTAATTCAGTACCAAATATTAGAATGTTTTCTCTCTGCAACTATGCTTTCAATTTATGATTTCAAGATAAATATATATTTCAGAAAAATACATGTTTACCTTAGTTTTAATTATGAGTTATTTTTCTATAGTTAGTACATGAATATGTAACCATACCGTACAACATATTTATGGCTATAAAGTATATGCTTATTCTACATCTGGTTATTAATTTCTATTTTATAGTTTGTTGCTCTTTGGAACTATACAATTTGATAGTAGCATTCTAACTCAACCAAAATAGAAAAATGTCAGTTTTCTGTGAGGTACCTAACCTCAGATCTAGACCCATCACTGGGTTTTAGACATTCTAAGAGTTGGTCCTCTACATAATATGTTTGTACAACCATACAGATTTTACTATTTCTACTATAGTGAATTCTGTTAAATGTATAGACCAACACAATATAACTGTAAATCATAAATTTTCCAATTTCTATATGCAAAATTAAACTCAATAATTCACATTAAAATGGTTTCTTTATAACTATCAATAATTCATCACATTATTAAAATTGTAAGTAAAAACCATTTCAATTGATTGTGCATACCAGTTAGGTTTGACTAGTTGCCTCCCAACCTTAAAGCTCTTTCTCCTCAGCTCACCCCCGAGTAGAGATATTTTGCTCCTATGATAGACAACCCTTTTTCTATATTGAAACAACTTATTTAAGCTTTCTTTCCCCCAACCTGTTTCCCTTAACTACATCCAGTTAATTCAGGATGTTGTCTTCTTTTTTGCTTAGGATTTCCCTCTGTTTCTTCCACAAAGGTACTTTTAAAGCTAGCTTTTCTGTTTTCCAGCTTTATTTCACCTCTTCCCAATAATTTCCTCTTTATTGGGGTAATTAGATATTTATCTCCAAATCTAATTTTAGTATCTTACTTTATTCCTTCCAAGGATTTCTGGAAGTCTAGGAAAGTCTTACAACCTTATCCATCCTTATGGATTGGGTTTTCAAATATCAATTCTTAATCTAGTCATTGTACATTATTTTTTTCATTTCATTTTATTAATTTTAAAATAATAAAATAAATCCACATAACTGTTTTCCATTTGGGTCCACTGTGCCCTTTTAGACTTATTCAAATGTCTAATAAAAACATATCAAACTGGGGGTATTAGACCGAGATGGTGTTAACCAGTGGAATACTCTGATTTTATGATAATTTTTTGGAATAGAAGACTGGACTGGATTGTGCCAAAGTCTCTTCCAGTAAATTCTATCAACTAGTAAGGCTCAAACTTGGAGCACGGGGGAGAGACAAGGACGTGATTGCCTCTCTCGAGGTAGGGAGGAATACATCATTTAGAAAACGAGAAAAAATAGATAATTTTTTCTGCCATGGAACATATTTAAGGTTTATGAATGGAATTTGATAGTTTTAACTTTGAGATCTGAAGAAAATTTACAATGCTTTAACTGTGTGTAAAATAGGTTCAGTGAATGTTCTTTTTGACAGAAATACATTTAGTATTGATGCTTAATTTATTTTTTGACAAAATTTAGATAGGAAACTGTTAACTCAGAACCCTCAAGGAGAAGGCTCCGAGTTGATCGTTCCCTGCAAATTTGTGTAATCACAAACATAATGGTCTGGTCATTTTGAGGTTAAAAAATATGAAAATAGAAGTAGGGATAAAACCCTTAAACTTAAAATAAGGATGTTCCAAAGACAACCAGAGTATAATAAATTCTTACCAATTACATAGTTCAGAAGGAAGTTAAGCTATCATTACTTTAAAAACAAAAAGAACAGTGAGAGAAAGGAATTTCAATATCTAAAGTAGTAAAAGTGTTCTCTATGTACAGAGTACAATAAAATAAGAATAGACCCAAATATTTAATGATAACATTTTAAATCACTTTATAACTCTGTAACACCCCTAGTTTTATGTTTCTGTCAAAGTAGACATTTGAACTTTAGATCCAAAAGGGAGTGGGCCCCAATGGATAAGTATTTTGTGGATGTAATTAAGTATTTAATTTTTAAAAATAAATAAAATGATTAAGTGCATATTGACCAAATGAGAACTATGAGATCACTTGCCAATTCCATGAGGTATGGAAAGAGGCTAAGATTCCCCAAAAATATTTCAAAAATCCTTGAAAGAATTTATTTCTAAATTAGATTTTTGAGGAAAAATCTAGTTCCCCAATGAGGTGGAGAGTAGTTGGGAAGAGGTAAAAAGCTGGGAAAAGCAGAAAGTAGCTTTAAAAGTCCCTAAATAAGGGAAGCATAGGCAAACAGGAAGAAAAGCATCCTGTAATTCTGGACGCGGAATTAGAAACAGGCTTTGGGGAGAAAAAGCTTAAATAAGCTATTCCTGAACAGATTAGAGGTTGGTCTGTTCTCAGAGATGATCTCAGCTTGGGGGTGAGTTCGGGAGACAGAGGAACTCTAAGGTTGGGAGGAATGGTAAAATTCAGAAGTGGTATGCCTAAAATGCTTATGTATGGTTGAATTATTGTTATTGTGTTGTGTGATCAATGACTGTGGATGTTAATTTACTTCAAATCTGGAGGTGGTAATCCATACATTTAACAGAATTGTTAGAATAATTTAATCATCCAAATTCTGTAGAGTTGTGTGAATAGGAACTATGGGGAAAATCATCCAGAAGCTCTAAACCTATTGCTGGTTTAAATCTGGAGATTTATACTACTCCCATAATCTAGTAAGTTTATAACTTTAATCTGCTTCTGAAAAAAAAAATTATGTATGATACTGGAATCCAGACAGAGAATATTATTTATGAATTTGAAGAACATAGGAACATTAGGTTCTGTACAAAAACTATAGATATAAGCTTCTGACAGTTGCTTCTAGTGTGAACAGTTACATGCATAGAAACATATACATGGATTCTATATCTACAGTTAGTAGCTAAACTTAACGAGTCTAGTTACTAAACGGTGAATAATTATAGCAAGGAACTTTAGTTTTAATCATCAAAAAGGAATGATATGTTGTAAATCAAAACTTATATTCTGGAGTCCTACTAAATCAGTATAAAAGGAAAATGAATTTTACCAAAAGAAAGGATAAGAAAAATTCAACTCCTAATGTCAATACCTTCCGAAATGAGTCAAATTTTTTTATAACAGAGTAGTAGATATCATTGATATATCTATTGACCAATTAGTTTATGATATATCATTATTATGCAGAGGAAAGTTAAAATTAAAGGCTATCAGAAAAAATACTCTGCTGACAATATAGAATGTACAATGAAAATAAAAGGGACAAATTCTTTCTATAGCAATAGGAAAAATGTACATCTATATTCTGAAATGGCTCTCTGTCGATAGACAACCACAGAAGGAAAATACTATTGAATATTGAAATGAATTATTATTTAGCACAATTACAATAAGTATAAATAGAAGTATATTTCCAACTATGGTAGATTGAAAGAAGTTATCGAAGTTACGCTTCTGAATTATATCAGAAATTTATAGTAGAATTCAATTAGATGAAGAACAAAGTCTAAAATTTCTGGCTAATAAACATAAGAGTGATATATTGAAAATCAGAAAAGTAGTAGAAATTCTTTCGGTAAAAATCACATGCAAAAGAACGAGGTTACAGAGTTAAATAATTAATTTTATTTTTATTTTTATTTATCTTTATTTTTTATTTATTTATTTTTTTTTATTAAAAACAAATAAATAAATAAATAAAATTATTCTTTATTTTTATATTTTATTCTTTATTTTTATTTTATTTTTAAAAAATTTTGAATTTATTTTATTGATTTATTAATTTTTGACTATGTTTGACTATTGATAGATGGTTTATTTTTAGATTTCATGAATAAAGAATTAATTGTATAAATATTTATTATATAATTTAATCAAAATTTGCATATATACACCTAGATTTGTTAAATTACTTACCATTGTATTATTTAATTGGTCAATTAATTGTATAATAAATTAAAATAAAAATAATAAATTAATTAAGAATCTAAATTAATTAATTAATTAATTAATTAAATAAATATATAATGGAATTTTTACTTTTTCTAAGTCAAACTAGCCGTTATCCTAACGGCTAGTTGAACCATCTCTACATCTATTTATACTTATTGCCTGGATCTGATCTCTCACATAGTCCTGATGATGAACCACACTGGTTGGTTCGAAACACGTCGACCTCGTTCTTTTGCATGTGATTTTTACCGAAAGAATTTCTACTAATTTATATGGATCACAGAAGCTTAGATTCCAAAAATCAGAAAAGTATTTAGTAGAAATTAATACAACTTGAAAATTATTATTATACCAACCTAGAAGCATCAAAGACTTCTATTGTCCATCATATAAACTTTTATATAGAGAAACGAAAATCATATACCCAGTAACTAGTAAATAAGCATACGGAGTAGGAGACTTTTAAATATGACTACACTGGTCTCTGCAAATTCGAGAGAGAGTACTCATAAGTACTTTAAGTGGTGAATATTGGTATAATTGAAATTATTATAAAGTTAAACAGTCCCAATAAATCGTTTACAACGTATGCACAAGGTCGGCGTATAGCCGAAATCCGGAGCCATCAGACTTGACTATTTAAAATACCACAACAGTAAATAAAAATCCGGCGTCAAGCCATATTGGAGACACTAACTTTCAGACGACGCATTCTCTGAAATGAGAGGGCACCAACCTTATTAAACAAGCCAATACCAAAGTCATTCGACGAAACTAGTAGCGATGAGAATATTATCGAAGGAGGTTATGCAGTAAGATAGTACCTACAAAACCATAAAACAAAAAAAACAAACCAGAGCGTGAACAAAGATGACACAGAGGGAATTATTTCCACATAGAAAAGTGAGTATAAATCAAAACCGAACGATTCAAGGTAATAATAATACCTGAGGAACTCAACGCACGTCCGTCTCACTGAAAACATGGAGAAGAATAGGCGTATTAGGAGAAAATTATTTATCCACAATTCAAATCGAACCCCTAGAGGGCTATAAAAAGAACAGAGGGTCGAATAGAGATCGGAGTTATTTACCATAAGAACAAATAGTTAAAACCAGTGCTGAAGTCGAAAATTCGGACCAACGCTCACCGTAAGTTGAGCTAAATCATGTCGCCAAGCATCGAATAGACACCCCATTATGATTCAATATACGAAGGAAATTAAGAGAAAGAGATACAATACATATTGACACTAACCGAGAAATTTCTTAACACACTATGCATAGGTAGAGGAATATTACCTGGAAATTCGGCTAGATGTTGATCTCCATAAAGCGTACGCAGAAGGCGAACAAAGAAAACGAAGTGTACAGGAGATTTGATAATGGAACCCTCGACAACTCGAAACAACAAACCAAGAACAGTGACGGAAAGAAACCAAATGAAGTTGAATACAAAAAAATTTCAAATAATATAACACCAGCTAGGGCTAAAACCCTAACGCATCCTTACCCTACAGGTGGCAGGATCTGCATAGGGAGTACTGTGTATTAGAGTTAGCCGAATAGAATGTGATACACTTTAATGTAGACCTGAGACACTCCATGAAACGCAATCTAGCCACTTAAATGCGAAATGACGCAATGGTACCCAAAACCATCTCGAGAAATACAACCAAGTGTTAAATAATGTGGAAATTAGCTGTAGGATTAACCCAACGTAAAGAAGTACTGATCATCCATAAATAAGCATGGGATTCCTCATACAGAAATATCAATGGAATTGACACGTAAATAACCCAGTGATATACATATAAATGCCTCGAAACTTGTTATAAAGAAAATCGATACATATGGAGTACATAACATATAAATTGAAATTTTTCATGGTGAGATATGGAAGGGCTATAAAGAGACTCATAAAATGATTTTGTGATCGAATATAATTTGATAGGTTGAGCGTAGGGTAAGAGTGTAATAAGGGCATCGATGATATTAATAAGGTTAACAATCATAGAGAAATTTTAATAGAGGTTAAACAATGGGAGTTAGAAACTCAAAATCTAAATTATAAATATAGTCTAAAGACAAGTTAAAAATCTTGTTAGAAAGGTGACAACCCAAATTGTTAATTGGTGTCCTAGTAGAAGTGTAAAATCTCAAGGACAGAGTTAACAAAGAAATTATAAAACAAAGTAGAGTCAACGTACCTTGTTAATGACTATAGAGATAATTGATCGCAATTATTTTCAAGCTGAGACATAAGAAAAAAAGAATTTTAATGTTGTGTGGCAGAGAGACATTACAAATGGTATCAGAGCTCATTTTATACAAAACTCAGTTGTTGTTGTGCTCACTGTATAAATTATTTTTTTTTGTTGAATTTTTTTTGTTATGGCTGATATGTGTTGTTAAGTGTACAGTGGTGCTGAGACAGAAAAGCTAAATGGTTGAAGGTGATGAAATCTATGTTGATCTGTGTGATGAAGATAATACACCAGATGCTAATGCTCCGGTGATGTTTATGTTGCATAGTTTGCAACGAGAAATGGCTGAGCTAAGAAGCCAGAATGATAGACTGTCATTAGCCAGTGAGGAGCAGGAAAAGCTCATAAGAGAATTGAATTCGCGGAACATCCAAGAAGGTGAAGGTTCCAGAAAGAGGAATAAATGCAAGTTCTCTGATGATTCTGAGGAAGAGGACACTACTAGACACCAGCATAAGCAGAAAAAGGAATTACAGGGGGAATTCCGAAATATCAAACCTCCCTCCTATGATGGGGAGAAGGAGGAAGATGCTAAGGCCTCTTTGTTAAATATGATTAAGTATTTCCAAGTCTATGAATATGAAAGCAATATGAAAGTCAGATTAGCTATCTACCAGCTATAAGGCAAGGCTACCTTGTGGTGGGAGGAGACGAAAATGGTCCATGCCATTGATGAAAAGACAATTACTTGGGAAGATTTCCAGGTTAAGATTAAAAACCGCTATTTAAATGAACGTTATTATGATGATAAAGCAAAGGAATTCCATGAAATGAGACTAGGACAGCTCACTATCGATGAGTTTGTCACCAAGTTTACAAATCTGTTAAGGTATGTTCCTTATATTCGGGAAGAAAAGGCAAAGGTGAAAAGGTTTTTGAATTGTTTGCCTGCTATGTACAAGGAGAGGATTGAATTTGATAATCCAAAAACTATGGATGAAGCAGTGAGGAAAGCAAGATTATGCTATCAGCAGTTTAAAGGAAAGGGTGAACCTGGTAAAGGTTGGGTAAACAAAGGTGAAATCAAAGGAAAGAAATAGAAACCAGCCTACTTAAAGAAATTTGGTAGGGACCATCAACGGAAAAAAATTAATAAAAGAAAGTCAAACTGCATAGTCCCAAGTTGGTTCCAAACAATGAGATGGAGATAATAAAAAGGAAGGAACAGTTAAAATGAGGGAGCCTTCGAAATGTTGGGGTTGTGGAGAACCTCACCTATTGAGAGATTTTCCCCACCGAAACATTCAAATGATTATGAGGGATCGAGAAGCTACCATAGTAAATGACATAGCAAGAAATATACCCACTATCAGTGTAGCTTTGGAGAATCGACAAGCAGAACATCAAGCTAACATGGTCGAAATGGAAGGTAAAATTGCTGACCAATCTATTATTGTTTTAATTGATCTAGGTGCTTCTTTGAGTTACATTAGTCCACAAGTGGTAGAAAAATGCAAACTCAAAGCTGAAAATTTTCAGCAGTCTTGGTTGGTCCATTTATCTACTGGCACCAAGAGGAAAGTAACTCATAAGTTACCTCAAACAGCAATTAAATTAAATGATTTTCAGACAGAAGTAGATTTAAACATTCTGCCCTTAGGCTCATATGACTTGCTGATAGGAATGGACTGGCTAGAAAAGAGAAAGGCTATGATGAACTGTTGGGATAAAACTTTGCATTGCATAGATGAAAAATTGAAACCTTTTATTCTCAAAGGATAACCAAACCCATCTCTGTAAGACAAATATTTGCACTGCAACTAAAAATAACAAATAGGAAAGGATATCAAGTATATGCAGTACATGTTGAAGAATTAGAACAACAACCTGAAGAAGACCTGTTGTATACTTTGCCAGTAGTGAGAGAGTTTAAGGAAGTTTTTCCAGATGAGATTCCCCATCTTCCCCCACAAAAGAGAGATTGACTTTTCAATTGATATGGTGCTGGGAGCAACACCTGTTTCTAGAGCCCCTTATCGAATGAGTCCCCCTGAACTCATGGAACTGAAAATGCAATTGCAAGAATTGTTGGATAAATGTTATATCAGACCGAGTGTGTCTCCTTGGGGAGCCCCGGTGCTGTTTGTAAAGAAGAAGGATGGAACCTTTAGAATGTGCATTGACTATCATCAGCTGAATAAGTTGACAATTAAAAAAAGGTACCCTTTGCCCCGAATTGACGATCTTTTTGATCAAGTAAGGGGAGCTTCAATATTTTCAAAGATTGATCTAAGGACTGGTTATCATAAGGAGGAAGACATTAGTAAAACAACTTTTCGAACCCAGTATGGTCACTACGAATTTGTAGTCCTACCTTTTGGTTTGACAAATGCCCCTGCCAGCTTTATGTGCTTAATGAACAGTGTTTTAAACAAGTACTTGGATAAATTTGTACTAGTGTTCATAGACGATATTTTAGTTTATTCAAAAAGTGAGGAGGAGCACAAAGAACACTTGAGAATAGTGTTACAAACTTTGAAAGAGAACCAGTTATATGCCAAATTCAACAAATGTGAATTCTATAAGGACAAGATCCAATACTTGGGACATATTATTTCCGAACAAGGGTTGGTTGTTGACCCTGAAAAGATAAAGGCTATTAGAGAATGGTCAGTGCCAACTGATGTTGCAGCAGTGAGATCATTCATGGGGATTACAGGTTATTATCGCAGATTTGTGGAAATATTTTCTGCAATAGCATATCCCATAACTTCACTACAAAGAAAAGGGGTCAAATTCGAGTGGATTGAAAAATGCCAAAATAGTTTTGAACAATTAAAATTAAAACTCACTACAGCCCCTATACTAAAGATTGCAGATCCTGATAAAGAATTTGTTGTGTGCACGGATGCCTGTAAAGAGGGGTTGGGAGGAGTCCTGTTGCAAGAAAATGTTGTTATTGCATATGAGTCTAGGAAAATTAAGACACATGAACATAACTATAGTGCATATGATTTGGAATTAGCTGCTGTAATCCATGCCTTGAAGATGTGGCGACATTATCTTCTTGGGAAGAAATTTACATTGATGACTGATCATATTAGTTTTAAATACTTCTTTTCCCAGACTGATTTGAATGCTCAACAAGCTAGATGGCTGTCTTCTCTGAGTTAATTTGATATGGACATAAAACATATAAAAGGGAAGAAAACAAAATTGCTGATGCACTGAGCAGAAATGCTTGCCAAAACATAAACAACATTGGAAGCAGTGCTAGTTTTGATTTAGAAGATCTAGTGAAAAAGGTAGCAGACCAGGATCCAATTTATGAGAATCTACAAATGAAAATACTAAAAAAGGATATGGCTGAATACACTCAAAACCAAAAAGGTCTGATCTGCTACAAGAATAGATTGTATATCCCCAATGTGGAAACTTTGAAAGAAGAAATCCTAGATGAATATCACAAACAGCCGTATGCAGGACATCCTAGATATCATAAGCTGCTAACAGCTTTGAAAAAGAAATTTTTTTGGCCAGGAATGAAAAGAGATGTAGTAGAATATCTAGCTAGATGCATGGAATGTCAACTAGTTAAAGTTGAGCATCATCATCCTGCTAGTCTTCTAAATCCCTTGCCAATTGCAGAATGGAAATGGGACACCGTTTCTATAGATTTCATAACAGGTTTACCCAGAACCAGATATTAGCATGATTCAATGATGGTAGTAGTAGACACTTTAAAAAAAGCTACACACTTCATACCTGGGAAATCTACTTTTGGGACAGCTCAAGTAGCGGATGTTTTCCTAAAGGAAGCAGTAAGACTACATGGGGTCCCAAAGATGATTGTTTCAGATAGAGATGCTAAATTCACATCAGATTTTTGGAAAGGTCTATTTGGGGGCATGGGAACTAAGTTAAATTTTAGTACTGCCTATCACCCTCAGATAGATGGTCAGGCAGAGAGAACAAATCATATTTTTGAGGATATGTTGAGAATGTATGTGGTGGATAGGCCATTCAAATGGGAAGACTACTTGCATTTAGCTGAATTTGCTTATAATAACAGCTATCAATCCTCCATCAAAATGAGCCCATTTGAGGCACTCTATGGAAGGAAGTGTCGTACTCCTTTGAGTTGGATTCAACCTGAGGATAAACTAATGTTTGGACCAGATGCTTTACAAGAGATGGAAATAATTTTTAAACAAATACATAGAAACATCAAGACAACACAAGATAGACAAAAAAAATATGCTGATAAGAAGAGGGTGCATCGAGAATTCAAAGTGGGCGATCATGCGTATTTACGCATTAAACGCAAAAAGGGCACACTTCATGCTGGAAGTTATGCAAAATTGCCTCCTAGATATTGTGGGCCTTTTGAGGTGTTAGAAAGGGTGGGATCGGTGGCTTATAAAATGGCCTTACCGCTCCATGTTAACGTTTATGATGTGTTTCATGTTTCATTATTAAAAATATATATACATGATGCTTCTCACATTGTTGATTGGAATGTGATACAGGTGGAACCAGAAGGGGAGTTCCTTCCAGAGTCGCTTCAAATATTGGAGCGGGAAGAAATTGAATTGAGGAATCGAACAGTAGCAAGAGTAAAGGTGCAGTGGAAGCACTTTATTGTTGAAGAAGCTACCTGGGAAAGAGAAGCTAAGATGATGGAAAAATATCCATATTTGTTTGAAAAATGAACTATAGTAGTTAGTTGTCAACACCGAGGACGGTGTTTTCTTTTAGAGGGGGAATATGTAACACCCCTAGTTTTATGTTTCTGTCAAAGTAGACATTTGAACTTTAGATCCAAAAGGGAGTGGGCCCCAATGGATAAGTATTTTGTGGATGTAATTAAGTATTTAATTTTTAAAAATAGATAAAATGATTTTGTGCATATTGACCAAATGAGAACTATGAGATCACTTGCCAATTCCATGAGGTATGGAAAGAGGCTAAGATTCCCCAAAAATATTTCAAAAATTCTTGAAAGAATTTATTTCTAAATTATATTTTTCAGGAAAAATCTAGTTCCCCAATGAGGTGGAGAGTAGTTGGGAAGAGGTAAAAAGCTGGGAAAAGCAGAAAACAACTTTAAAAGTCCCTAAATAAGGGAAGCCTAGGAAAATAGGAAGAAAAGCATACTGTAATTCTGGATGCAAAATTAGAAACAGGCTTTGGGGAGCAAAAGCTTAAATAAGCTATTCCTGAACAGATTAGAGGTTGGTCTGTTCTGGGAGATGATCTCAGCTCGGGGGTGAGTTCGAGAGACAGAGGAACTCTAAGGTTGGGAGGATTGGTCAAATTCAGAAGTGGTATTCCTAAAATGCTTATGTATGGTTGAGTTATTGTTATTGTGTTGTGTGATCCATACATTTAACAAAATTGTTATAAGAATTTAATCCTCCAAATTCTTTAGAGTTGTATGAATAGGAACTATGGGGAAAATAATCCAGAAGCTCTAAAACTATTGCTGGTTTAAATCTGGAGATTTATACTACTCCCATAATCTAGTAAGTTTATAACTTTAATCTGCTTCTGAAAAAAATAATTATGTATGATACTGGAATCCAGACAGAGAATATTATTTATGAATTTGAAGAACATAGGAACATTAGGTGTTGTACAAACACTATAGATATAAGAATCTGACAGTTGCCTCTAGTGTGAACAGTTACATGCATAGAAACATATACATGGATTCTATATCTACAGTTAGTACCTGAACTTAATGAGTCTAGTTACTAAACGGTGAACAATTATAGCAAGGAAATTTAGTTTTAATCATCAAAAAGGAATGATATGTTGTAAATCAGAACTTATATTATGGATTCCTACTAAATCAGTATAAAAGGAAAATGAATTTTACCAAAAGAAAGGATAAGAAAAATTCAACTCCTAATGTCAATACCTTCCGAAATGAGTCAAATTTTTTTATAACAGAGTAGTAGATATCATTGATATATCTATTGACCAATTAGTTTATGATATATCATTATTATGCAGAGGAAATTTAAAATTAAAGGCTATCAGAAAAAATACTCTGCTGACAATATAGACTGTACAATGAAAATAAAAGGGACAAATTCTTTCTATAGCAATAGGAAAAATGTATATCTATATTCTGAAATGGCTCTCTGTCGATAGACAACCACAGAAGGAAAGTACTATTGAATATTGAAATGAATTATTATTTAGCACAATTACAATAAGTATAAATAGAAGTATATTTCCAACTATGGTAGATTGAAAGAAGTTATCGAAGTTATGCTTCTGAATTATATCAGAAATTTATAGTAGAATTCAATTAGATGAAGAACAAAGTCTAAAATTTCTGGCTAATAAACATAAGAGTGCATATATTGAAAATCAGAAAAGTATTTAGTAGAAATTAATACAACTTGAAAATTATTATTATACCAACCCAGAAGCATCAAAGACTTCTATTGTCCATCATATAAACTTTTATATAGAGAAACGAAAATCATATACCCAGTAACTAGTAAATAAGCATACGGAGTAGGAGACTTTTAAATATGACTACACTGGTCTCTGCAAATTCGAGAGAGAGTACTCATAAGTACTTTAAGTGGTGAATATTGGTATAATTGAAATTATTATAAAGTTAAACAGTCCCAATAAATCGTTTACAACGTATGCACAAGGTCGGCGTATAGCCGAAATCCGGAGCCATCAGACTTGACTATTTAAAATACCACAACAGTAAATAAAAATCCGGCGTCAAGCCATATTGGAGACACTAACTTTCAGACGACGCATTCTCTGAAATGAGAGGGCACCAACCTTATTAAACAAGCCAATACCAAAGTCATTCGACGAAACTAGTAGCGATGAGAATATTATCGAAGGAGGTTATGCAGTAAGATAGTACCTACAAAACCATAAAACAAAAAAAACAAACCAGAGCGTGAACAAAGATGACACAGAGGGAATTATTTCCACATAGAAAAGTGAGTATAAATCAAAACCGAACGATTCAAGGTAATAATAATACCTGAGGAACTCAACGCACGTCCGTCTCACTGAAAACATGGAGAAGAATAGGCGTATTAGGAGAAAATTATTTATCCACAATTCAAATCGAACCCCTAGAGGGCTATAAAAAGAACAGAGGGTCGAATAGAGATCGGAGTTATTTACCATAAGAACAAATAGTTAAAACCAGTGCTGAAGTCGAAAATTCGGACCAACGCTCACCGTAAGTTGAGCTAAATCATGTCGCCAAGCATCGAATAGACACCCCATTATGATTCAATATACGAAGGAAATTAAGAGAAAGAGATACAATACATATTGACACTAACCGAGAAATTTCTTAACACACTATGCATAGGTAGAGGAATATTACCTGGAAATTCGGCTAGATGTTGATCTCCATAAAGCGTACGCAGAAGGCGAACAAAGAAAACGAAGTGTACAGGAGATTTGATAATGGAACCCTCGACAACTCGAAACAACAAACCAAGAACAGTGACGGAAAGAAACCAAATGAAGTTGAATACAAAAAAATTTCAAATAATATAACACCAGCTAGGGCTAAAACCCTAACGCATCCTTACCCTACAGGTGGCAGGATCTGCATAGGGAGTACTGTGTATTAGAGTTAGCCGAATAGAATGTGATACACTTTAATGTAGACCTGAGACACTCCATGAAACGCAATCTAGCCACTTAAATGCGAAATGACGCAATGGTACCCAAAACCATCTCGAGAAATACAACCAAGTGTTAAATAATGTGGAAATTAGCTGTAGGATTAACCCAACGTAAAGAAGTACTGATCATCCATAAATAAGCATGGGATTCCTCATACAGAAATATCAATGGAATTGACACGTAAATAACCCAGTGATATACATATAAATGCCTCGAAACTTGTTATAAAGAAAATCGATACATATGGAGTACATAACATATAAATTGAAATTTTTCATGGTGAGATATGGAAGGGCTATAAAGAGACTCATAAAATGATTTTGTGATCGAATATAATTTGATAGGTTGAGCGTAGGGTAAGAGTGTAATAAGGGCATCGATGATATTAATAAGGTTAACAATCATAGAGAAATTTTAATAGAGGTTAAACAATGGGAGTTAGAAACTCAAAATCTAAATTATAAATATAGTCTAAAGACAAGTTAAAAATCTTGTTAGAAAGGTGACAACCCAAATTGTTAATTGGTGTCCTAGTAGAAGTGTAAAATCTCAAGGACAGAGTTAACAAAGAAATTATAAAACAAAGTAGAGTCAACGTACCTTGTTAATGACTATAGAGATAATTGATCGCAATTATTTTCAAGCTGAGACATAAGAAAAAAAGAATTTTAATGTTGTGTGGCAGAGAGACATTACAAATGGTATCAGAGCTCATTTTATACAAAACTCAGTTGTTGTTGTGCTCACTGTATAAATTATTTTTTTTTGTTGAATTTTTTTTGTTATGGCTGATATGTGTTGTTAAGTGTACAGTGGTGCTGAGACAGAAAAGCTAAATGGTTGAAGGTGATGAAATCTATGTTGATCTGTGTGATGAAGATAATACACCAGATGCTAATGCTCCGGTGATGTTTATGTTGCATAGTTTGCAACGAGAAATGGCTGAGCTAAGAAGCCAGAATGATAGACTGTCATTAGCCAGTGAGGAGCAGGAAAAGCTCATAAGAGAATTGAATTCGCGGAACATCCAAGAAGGTGAAGGTTCCAGAAAGAGGAATAAATGCAAGTTCTCTGATGATTCTGAGGAAGAGGACACTACTAGACACCAGCATAAGCAGAAAAAGGAATTACAGGGGGAATTCCGAAATATCAAACCTCCCTCCTATGATGGGGAGAAGGAGGAAGATGCTAAGGCCTGTTTGTTAAATATGATTAAGTATTTCCAAGTATATGAATATGAAAGCAATATGAAAGTTAGATTAGCTATCTACCAGCTACAAGGCAAGGCTACCTTGTGGTGGGAGGAGACGAAAATGGTCCATGCCATTGATGAAAAGACAATTACTTGGGAAGATTTCCAGGTTAAGTTTAAAAACCGCTATTTAGATGAACGTTATTATGATGATAAAGCAAAGGAATTCCATGAAATGAGACTAGGACAGCTCACTATCGATGAGTTTTTCACCAAGTTTACAAATCTATTAAGGTATGTTCCTTATATTCGGGAAGAGAAGGAAAAGGTGCAAAGGTTTTTGAATTGTTTGCCTGCTATGTACAAGGAGAGGATTGAATTTGATAATCCAAAAACTATGGATGAAGCAGTGAGGAAAGCAAGATTATGCTATCAGCAGTTTAAAGGAAAGGGTGAACCTGGTAAAGGTTGGGTAAACAAAGGTGAAATCAAAGGAAAGAAATAGAAACCAGCCTACTTAAAGAAATTTGGTAGGGACCATCAACGGAAAAAAATTAATAAAAGAAAGTCAAACTGCATAGTCCCAAGTTGGTTCCAAACAATGAGATGGAGATAATAAAAAGGAAGGAACAGTTAAAATGAGGGAGCCTTCGAAATGTTGGGGTTGTGGAGAACCTCACCTATTGAGAGATTTTCCCCACCGAAACATTCAAATGATTATGAGGGATCGAGAAGCTACCATAGTAAATGACATAGCAAGAAATATACCCACTATCAGTGTAGCTTTGGAGAATCGACAAGCAGAACATCAAGCTAACATGGTCGAAATGGAAGGTAAAATTGCTGACCAATCTATTATTGTTTTAATTGATCTAGGTGCTTCTTTGAGTTACATTAGTCCACAAGTGGTAGAAAAATGCAAACTCAAAGCTGAAAATTTTCAGCAGTCTTGGTTGGTCCATTTATCTACTGGCACCAAGAGGAAAGTAACTCATAAGTTACCTCAAACAGCAATTAAATTAAATGATTTTCAGACAGAAGTAGATTTAAACATTCTGCCCTTAGGCTCATATGACTTGCTGATAGGAATGGACTGGCTAGAAAAGAGAAAGGCTATGATGAACTGTTGGGATAAAACTTTGCATTGCATAGATGAAAAATTGAAACCTTTTATTCTCAAAGGATAACCAAACCCATCTCTGTAAGACAAATATTTGCACTGCAACTAAAAATAACAAATAGGAAAGGATATCAAGTATATGCAGTACATGTTGAAGAATTAGAACAACAACCTGAAGAAGACCTGTTGTATACTTTGCCAGTAGTGAGAGAGTTTAAGGAAGTTTTTCCAGATGAGATTCCCCATCTTCCCCCACAAAAGAGAGATTGACTTTTCAATTGATATGGTGCTGGGAGCAACACCTGTTTCTAGAGCCCCTTATCGAATGAGTCCCCCTGAACTCATGGAACTGAAAATGCAATTGCAAGAATTGTTGGATAAATGTTATATCAGACCGAGTGTGTCTCCTTGGGGAGCCCCGGTGCTGTTTGTAAAGAAGAAGGATGGAACCTTTAGAATGTGCATTGACTATCATCAGCTGAATAAGTTGACAATTAAAAAAAGGTACCCTTTGCCCCGAATTGACGATCTTTTTGATCAAGTAAGGGGAGCTTCAATATTTTCAAAGATTGATCTAAGGACTGGTTATCATAAGGAGGAAGACATTAGTAAAACAACTTTTCGAACCCAGTATGGTCACTACGAATTTGTAGTCCTACCTTTTGGTTTGACAAATGCCCCTGCCAGCTTTATGTGCTTAATGAACAGTGTTTTAAACAAGTACTTGGATAAATTTGTACTAGTGTTCATAGACGATATTTTAGTTTATTCAAAAAGTGAGGAGGAGCACAAAGAACACTTGAGAATAGTGTTACAAACTTTGAAAGAGAACCAGTTATATGCCAAATTCAACAAATGTGAATTCTATAAGGACAAGATCCAATACTTGGGACATATTATTTCCGAACAAGGGTTGGTTGTTGACCCTGAAAAGATAAAGGCTATTAGAGAATGGTCAGTGCCAACTGATGTTGCAGCAGTGAGATCATTCATGGGGATTACAGGTTATTATCGCAGATTTGTGGAAATATTTTCTGCAATAGCATATCCCATAACTTCACTACAAAGAAAAGGGGTCAAATTCGAGTGGATTGAAAAATGCCAAAATAGTTTTGAACAATTAAAATTAAAACTCACTCCAGCCCCTATACTAAAGATTGCAGATCCTGATAAAGAATTTGTTGTGTGCACGGATGCCTGTAAAGAGGGGTTGGGAGGAGTCCTGTTGCAAGAAAATGTTGTTATTGCATATGAGTCTAGGAAAATTAAGACACATGAACATAACTATAGTGCATATGATTTGGAATTAGCTGCTGTAATCCATGCCTTGAAGATGTGGCGACATTATCTTCTTGGGAAGAAATTTACATTGATGACTGATCATATTAGTTTTAAATACTTCTTTTCCCAGACTGATTTGAATGCTCAACAAGCTAGATGGCTGTCTTCTCTGAGTTAATTTGATATGGACATAAAACATATAAAAGGGAAGAAAACAAAATTGCTGATGCACTGAGCAGAAATGCTTGCCAAAACATAAACAACATTGGAAGCAGTGCTAGTTTTGATTTAGAAGATCTAGTGAAAAAGGTAGCAGACCAGGATCCAATTTATGAGAATCTACAAATGAAAATACTAAAAAAGGATATGGCTGAATACACTCAAAACCAAAAAGGTCTGATCTGCTACAAGAATAGATTGTATATCCCCAATGTGGAAAATTTGAAAAAATAAATCCTAGATGAATATCACAAACAGCCGTATGCAGGACATCCTGGATATCAGAGGCTGCTAACAGCTTTGAAAAAGAAATTTTTTTGGCCAGGAATGAAAAGAGATGTAGCAGAGTATCTAGCTAGATGCATGTAATGTCAACTAGTTAAAGTTGAGCATCATCATCCTGCTAGTCTTCTAAATCCCTTGCCAATTGCAGAATGGAAATGGGACACCATTTCTATAGATTTCATAACAGGTTTACCCAGAACTAGATATCAACATGATTCAGTGATGGTAGTAGTAGACACTTTAAAAAAAGATACACACTTCATACCTGGGAAATCTACTTTTGGGACAGCTCAAGTAGCGGATGTTTTCCTAAAGGAAGCAGTAAGACTACATGGGGTCCCAAAGATGATTGTTTCAGATAGAGATGCTAAATTCACATCAGATTTTTGGAAAGGTCTATTTGGGGGCATGGGAACTAAGTTAAATTTTAGTACTGCCTATCACCCTCAGATAGATGGTCAGGCAGAGAGAACAAATCATATTTTTGAGGATATGTTGAGAATGTATGTGGTGGATAGGCCATTCAAATGGGAAGACTACTTGCATTTAGCTGAATTTGCTTATAATAACAGCTATCAATCCTCCATCAAAATGAGCCCATTTGAGGCACTCTATGGAAGGAAGTGTCGTACTCCTTTGAGTTGGATTCAACCTGAGGATAAACTAATGTTTGGACCAGATGCTTTACAAGAGATGGAAATAATTTTTAAACAAATACATAGAAACATCAAGACAACACAAGATAGACAAAAAAAATATGCTGATAAGAAGAGGGTGCATCGAGAATTCAAAGTGGGCGATCATGCGTATTTACGCATTAAACGCAAAAAGGGCACACTTCATGCTGGAAGTTATGCAAAATTGCCTCCTAGATATTGTGGGCCTTTTGAGGTGTTAGAAAGGGTGGGATCGGTGGCTTATAAAATGGCCTTACCGCTCCATGTTAACGTTTATGATGTGTTTCATGTTTCATTATTAAAAATATATATACATGATGCTTCTCACATTGTTGATTGGAATGTGATACAGGTGGAACCAGAAGGGGAGTTCCTTCCAGAGTCGCTTCAAATATTGGAGCGGGAAGAAATTGAATTGAGGAATCGAACAGTAGCAAGAGTAAAGGTGCAGTGGAAGCACTTTATTGTTGAAGAAGCTACCTGGGAAAGAGAAGCTAAGATGATGGAAAAATATCCATATTTGTTTGAAAAATGAACTATAGTAGTTAGTTGTCAACACCGAGGACGGTGTTTTCTTTTAGAGGGGGAATATGTAACACCCCTAGTTTTATGTTTCTGTCAAAGTAGACATTTGAACTTTAGATCCAAAAGGGAGTGGGCCCCAATGGATAAGTATTTTGTGGATGTAATTAAGTATTTAATTTTTAAAAATAGATAAAATGATTTTGTGCATATTGACCAAATGAGAACTATGAGATCACTTGCCAATTCCATGAGGTATGGAAAGAGGCTAAGATTCCCCAAAAATATTTCAAAAATTCTTGAAAGAATTTATTTCTAAATTATATTTTTCAGGAAAAATCTAGTTCCCCAATGAGGTGGAGAGTAGTTGGGAAGAGGTAAAAAGCTGGGAAAAGCAGAAAGCAGCTTTAAAAGTCCCTAAATAAGGGAAGCCTAGGAAAATAGGAAGAAAATCATACTGTAATTCTGGATGCAGAATTAGAAACAGACTTTGGGGAGCAAAAGCTTAAATAAGCTATTCCTGAACAGATTAGAGGTTGGTCTGTTCTGGGAGATATAGCCGAAATCCCAATAAATCGTTTACAATGTATGCACAGGGTCGGCATATAGCCGAAATCCAGAGCCATCAAACTTGACTATTTAAAATACCACAACAGTAAATAAAAATCTTGTGTCAACCCATATTGGAGACACTAAATTTTAGACAACGCATTCTTTGAAATGAGAGGGTATCAACCTGATTAAACAAGCCAATACCAAAGTCATTCCACGAAACTAGTAGCGACGAGAATATTATCGAAGGAGGTTATGCAGTAAGATAGTACCTACAAAACAATAAAACAAAAAAAACAAACCGGAGCATGAACAAAGATGACACAGAGGGAATTATTTCCACATAGAAAAGTGAGTATAAATCGAAACCGAACGAGTCAATGTAATAATAATACCTGAGGAGCTCAACGCATGCCCGTCACGTTTGTCTCACTGAAAACATGGAGAAGAATAGGCATATTAGGAGCAAATTATTTACCCACAATTCAAATCGAACCCCTAGAGGGCTATAAAAAGAACAGAGGGTCGAATAGAGATCAGAGTTATTTACCTTAAGAAAAAATAGTTAAAACCGGTGCTGAAGTCGAAAATTCGGACCAACGCTCATCGTAAGCTGAGTTAAATCATGTCGCCAAGTGTCGAATAGACACCCCATTAGGATTCAGTATACGAAGGAAATTAAGAGAAAGAGATACAATACATATTGACACTAACCGAGAAATTTCTTAATACACTATGCATAGGTAGAGGAGTATTACCTGGCAATTCAGCTAGATGTTGATCTCCATAAAGCGTACGTAGAAGGCGAATAAAGCAAACGAAGTGTATAGGAGATTTGATAATGGAGCCCTTGACAACTCGAAACAACAAACCAAGAACAGTGACGGAAAGAAACCAAATGAAGTTGAATACAAAATTTTTTCAAATAATATAGCACTGGCTAGGGCTAAAACCCTAACGCATCCTTACCCTACAGGTGGCAGGATCTGCGCAGGGAGTACTGTGTATTAGGGTTAGCCGAATAGAATGTGATACACTTTAATGTAGACCTGAGACACTCCATGAAACACAATCTAGCCACTTAAATACGAAACGACGCAATGGTACCCAAAACCTTCTCGAGAAATACAACCGAGTGTTAAATAATGTGGAAATTAGCTGCAGGATTAGCCCAAAGTAAAGAAGTACTGATCATCCATAAATAAGCATGGGATTCCTCATACGGAAAGATCAATGGAATTGACGCGTAAATAACCTAGTGATATACATATAAATGCCTCGAAACTTGTTATAAAGCAAATCGATACATATGGAGTACATAACATATAAATCGAAATGTTGCATGGTGAGATACGTAAGGGCTATAAAGAGACTCATAAAATTATTTTGTGATCGAATATAATTCGATAGGTTGAGCGTAAGGTAAGAGTGTAATAAGGGCATCGATGATATTAATAAGGTTAATAATCATAGAGAAATTTTAATAGAGGTTAAACAATGGGAGTTAGAAACTCCAAATCTAAATTATAAATATAGTCTAAAGACAAGTTAAAAATCTTGTTAGAAAGGTGACAACCCAAATTGTTAATTGGAATCCTAGTAGAAGTGTAAAATCTCAAGGACAAAGTTAACAACGAAATTATAAAACAAAGTAGAGTCAATGTACCTTGTTAATGACTATAGAGATAATTGATCGCAATTATTTTTAAGCTGAGACATAAGAAAAAAAATAAATTAATGTTGTGTGGCGGAGAGACATTACAAACTCATTCTGGAATAGAAAATGAAAAAAATACAGAAGCTTCCCGTGTCTATACCAAAAAGGTAGAATTTGACTAGTATGACATAAATACTATACATACAAGAAAGGAAGATATAGAGTTTGTTACTGATGTTAAAACAAGTACAATCTGGAATATATGCATATGAATATTAATATCTTTTATATATATGTTCTAGTCAATTTGAATTAATACAGACAATATTTAACCCAAAAAATCACATTGATAAGAAATGGAAAACGTAGACTAATGTTGAAGGAAGCTCCTTCCTTTTACAGTCTTGAATCTTAAGGAAATACTGTACAGTTTAAATAACTGTAGAACATGACAAGTATACTACATTCTTAAAGAAAATCAAGAAACTTATTCTCGGAAGGTAAATAAAACCCCAGACAACACCATAACATTATACAAAACAAGATTTGGGAAAAAACTATAATTTATAGGCCGAAGCCTAGATTAAACATGTTCAAGTATGAGCATCCTATCATAGGAGAAGACTAAATACATTCTATTACATATAAATACCCTCACATTCCAGTTGAAGGTTATGGCCAAGAATGAGGGTTTACATTTTTAAATAACAAGCTAAGATCAAATAACTCCATAGTAGGACAAAGTTCTTCTACAATGTTATATATATCAGCGACTAAGAACTTCACAGCAAGTATGGTACCCGATAGTGCTAACGAAGAAAATTTAGAGTATTTCCACAGCTGAACTCAGAAGAAAACACAACTGTCACTGTGTCAAACCACGAGCTTACCTGCGATTATTCCAGAAGGTAAGGGTAAATAACCAATTTCAAGCCGGAAGGTTAAGAGACCGAATTTATAAGTTAGCTAAGAAGCTCACCTTAAGGGTTTGATGCCGGAACATGAAGAAGCAACCTGCAAGTGTATCCATTGTAATAATTTCAACAAAATTGATTTATTAATAACCAAAACCTGAAAAAATTTATTAAAGAGACAATAGAAGGTCTACATCTTGGAATCCTCTAGAAGCTACGTTGAGGAAGGGTTGAGTATTCATCCGCAGAAATATCCATGAGTATTATAGTGGCCCTAATGAAATAAATTCAGATTATAAGAATTCATTCGAGTTGAATAACATTTGATACTATAACTATTAAGTGGTGTAGAACCCAAATGAAGAAAAACAACTCTTAAAACAATAATTTCTACCTCAGGAACTAAAACAGCTAAGGTGACTTACCCTACAACCAGAGGTCGAAGCTCTACAATTCCATAGAAACCTTGGGGGGTTCTGCCACAGAGGTGGTAATCATTTTCGGTAGAGCGATAGGCGAAAATGCTCGAAATGATAGGGAAGGGATTAGGGTGGGAGGTCATTAACCAAAACCCTAAAACCATCCCATCGTCAGATTTCGAGGAGCTGATCGATGACGAAGGAGATCAACACATGTCCACCTTAAAGTCGATGACAGCACCAAGCGTTGTTTATGAAAATTCATATTGATTAGCATTAAAAAAATACAAGATATACCCTGCAGTGTAGATAAATTTTAAGCGAGATTGGGTTTCCAGGTGTTATAGTACTAGTGATCATTTAAATCGGATTAAACCATCTGACAGATGCTCTCCTCGAGAGACCCGAGACAAGAATTAACCTTAGAATAATGCATATTGATAACAATATAAATTTAATCCTTTATGCGAAAAGGACGGTCTACCTGGATAGTATCATAGGGTTATTATTAAGTTGAAAACTAATGTGTGTGTATTGTAAAAAAATGCCAACGTAAATGTGTATAGTGGTAATTAAAATGAGTATCGTGGAGAAGTTTTAAATGTGATCAGAGTTAAGTAGGAGTAAAATGTTAAAAAGTATTTTTTTTTTAATATGTTAAGTGTTGAATGTTACAAGTGGTATCAGAGAAATTTTTGCACGTTGGGACCGTATGGGTCAACTAACGAATTAAGCTGTGTATACTAATGCAAAAAATAAAGAAAAGAAGTTAACAAGATATTATGAGAAGGGGGCCAACATAGTAGCCACCCGAGAACACTGGGGAAACCCAACCCTGACCAGAAAGGAATCCATAGATGTGGGTTCAGTTGAGTGTGGATCAACACTAGTAAACAAGGAGACTACTGGAGGAATAGCAACACCAAAATAGCATTACGTTAAATACAGTAAATAATATAAAAGATGAAATGGTGAGGTTTCGAATTAATAATGCACGTTTAATGCAAGAACAAGAGAGGACATTAAAAATTCTCTTAGATAAAAACAATTAGGGAATGGAACAACCCAGCCTTGACAGAGACATGCAGGAAGGAAATGAGCAACATGCAAGAGACCACACTATTGACAGATTGGAAAGAAGTCAGTCTCAACAAAGTAATAGAAATAAAAACTACAATGAGGCTGAGTCAAATAATGTGTGAGATCAGAAATAATTTAAGAGACAAAAAGTGGAAATAGAAGGTGAATTTCGAAAGATAAAACCACCTACGTTTGATGGAGTAGAGGAAGAAGTGGCTGAGGCGTGGCTGATAAATATGAACAGGTATTTTCAAGTTTACGAATATAGCAGTAATCTTAAAGCAAGATTGGCCATTTATCAATTGAAGGAGAAGGCCACACTATGGTGGGAGGAAGTGAAAAATGTCAGTAGTATAGATGATCAGGACGTGACTTGGGATTTGTTCTAGAAATATTTTAAGATAAATACTTAACTAAATGATTCTATGATGAAAAATCTAGAGATTTCCATGACTTAAAGCTGTGACAAATGACAATGGATGAGTACATCACCAAGTTCACTTCCTTACTCCGTTATGTCCCATATTTAAGGGATGAAAAGGAAAAATTACAGTGGTTCCTGAGTATTTTTCCAACTCATATGAAGGAGCGAATTGAGTTTGTGAATCCCAAAAATATGGACGAGGTAATCAGGACGGCAAGGATGTGCTATCAGAAAGCTAAGAAAAAGGAGAGCAGGGTAAAAGCTGGCATACCAAGAAAGAACACAAGGGAAGTTCTAGTTTCAAGAAAAACAAAACAAGTAATTTCAAGGGTGTTGCTAGAAGCTCAGTTAGAAAATAGTTTGGCAGGAATCATTAAAGAAGAATATGGCCTATAGAGGATAAACCCACGGAAGCTTCCAATAAACCAGATCAAGCACAAAATTAGAAGCCACCCCTACAATGCTGGGGGTGTGGTGAGGCACACTACTATATAAACTATCCACAGCGAGGAAGAGCGAGGCATTTACCAACTTATAAGAAGCCTCAATAGTAGGAGATGTAGTCAGAAATATACTCAGAATTAACGCAACCTTGGAAGATCGATAGGCAATTTATCAACCGACAATGATAGAGTTGGAAGGTAAGCTACTCTCTCAACCTGTTTCGATTTTGGTAGACCCAGGTGCAATTTTAAGCTAGGTAAGTCCCAAAGTAGTAGATATTTGTAAATTGCAGTCATAAATTCATAAATCCATAGCTGGTATAGTTAGCCACGGGAGCAAAGAGATAATTTTGTGCTAATATTATGAACTGTGCACTGGAAATTAGTGAACAATGACTAACTGTGGGCCTGAATATATTACCTCTAGGATCCTATGACGTGCTACTTGGTATGGACTAGTCGGAGAAGCACTGGACGTTATTGGATTGTAAAGAAAAAGTCATATATTACAGAATGCAAGATGGAACCCGTAAGGAAATTCAAGGTATAAAGAAACCTCTGCAGTTGCATCCAATTATAACATCTCAAATGGGTAAGTGCATAAGGAAAGGGTGTCAGTTATACACCATCCAAGTGGGCTTTACCAATTCCAAAGAAAATGCTCCGATGATGGAAAACATTATGATAGTGCAAGAGTTTATGGATGTATTTCCAGAGGAAATACTAGGCTTAGCACCTAGAAGGTACATAGATTTTACTATTGAATTGATACCTAGAGCATCACTAATTTCAAGGACATCATATTGAATGAGCGTACCAGAATTAACTAAGCTAAAGATGTATTTACAAGAACTATTGGATAAATGGTACATCTGGCCGAGTGTATCCCCTTGGGGACCACCTGTGCTATTTGTGAAGAAGAAATACAGAACCATGCGAATGTGCATGGATTACCGCCAGCTCAATAAATTGACTGTTAAAAATAGATACCCTCTACTGCGAATTGATGATATGTTTGATCAAGTGAAGGGAGCTACTGTATTTTCAAATATAGATCTAAGGTCGAGATACCCTCAGATCCAGATAAAAGACAAAGACATACATAAAACTGATTTTCGTACCAGGTACAAACACTACGAGTTTGTGGTGTTACCATTTGGGTTGACTAATGCACCAACAACCTTTATGAGGCTGATGCATGGTATATTTCACCCCTATCTGGATAATTTTGTGTTAATATTTATTGATGACATCTTATTTTATTCCAATAATGCAGAAGAGAATAAAGAGAACTTATGAATAGTGCTGGAAATGTTATAAAAGCATCAGTTGTATGCTCAGAAAGTGTGATTTGTTTAAGGAAGAAATACAGTACCTTGGTCATGTTATTTCTACTAAAGGAATCGCAGTTGATTTGAAGAAAATACGAACGATTATGGAGTGGAAGATACCCCAAAATGTGGCAGAAATATGATCCTTTATGGCTTTGGCTGGTTATTATCAGTGATTCATTGAAGGTTTTTCAAAAATTTCCTTCTTAATTACTTCCTTACAAAGGAAGGGGAAAACATTTAAATGGATGAAGGATTGTCAAGACAATTTTGAAAATTTAAAACTCTTATTGACTACAGCTCCAGTATTAAGGATAGCTGATCCCAATAAAGAGTTTTAAGTCTACACAGATGCGTGTAAGGAGGGAGTTGGAGAAATTCTGTCACAAGAGGGTAAGGTAGTTTCCTATGAATCACGAAAAAATAAAAGAGCATGAACAACAATACTCTGCTTATGATTTAGAGCTGGCAACAATAGTGCATGCACTCCGAGTATGGAGGCACTACTTACATGGAAAGAGATTTGTACTCAAAACTAATCATAGCAACTTAACTAGTTGTTTTAAGCAAGTTGACCTTAATTCTCACCAGGCAAGGTGGAATGCCTTCCTGAGCAAGTTTGACATTAATATGCAGCATGTGAAGGGAAAGGAGAATAGAGTAGCTGATGCGTTAAGTAGGAAGTTGCATGGTGTTTATGAGCTATACTATAATCAAGTTGAATGCAATTTCTTCGAGAAAATAAGAACATAAGCTGAAATGGAGTCAGAAGTAAAGAAAATCTAGCAGAATTTGAAGGCAGCTCAAGATAGACAAAAACGTATGGAAATGAGAAAAAGACTTATCGTGAGTTTGAGGTGGGAGACCATGTGTACGTAAGGTTCAAGCCAAAGAAAAGTAATTTAAGGTGGGCCTCTTGTGCCAAGTTGGCTCCCAAATTTTGTGGTCCTTTCCAAATATTGGAAAGTGTAGGACTCGTGGCTTACCGATTGGCCTTGCCCAGTCATATTCGTGTACACAACATCTTTCATGTATCGTTATTAAAATGATACGTACATGACCCAAAGCATGTAATCCACTGGCAGAGTATTCAAGTAGGATATGAATACAAGACTTGATTAAAAGTGATAAAATTTATGAGGAAATTAATTCAAGTTCGTTGATTGTAGGTCGGACCGGATGATGAATTTCTAGTCGAGCCTCAATGCATAATCAATCGGAGAGAAATAATGCTCTGGAAATGAGCCATCACCCAGGTTAAAGTGCAGTGGAGGCACTTTGGCCTGGATGAAGCTACCTGGGAAGATGAAGGCTTTGTTCGGGAAGAATACCTTGAACTATTTGCTAGAGCAGAATGAGAACACCAAGGACGGTGTTCACTTCCAGGGGGGAAGTTGTAATAGGTAGATTAAATGCTAACTGATGATTAAATTTGTTTTTATTGTTGAGACGCTAAAAAATTTATGGTTATTGTTTTTGAAATAACAAATTATGAACAGGAGTTAATTTTGATTAAATATAATTAATTATGGAAGTGATTTCCATAAAATAATAGTAGACTGATGGTAAAAAGTAATTCAAGAACTGAGAATTAGTTGAACATAATCATTTCAAATAGTTACCCCAACCTCTGAGGAAAAATGCTTATCCTAGTGAGGAAGAGGGGTTTTGTTCGGTAATTGGAGAAGGAAATTTGCATAGAGGAATTCCCGAGCTGGTGTTAACTAGTGGAATACTCTGATTTTCTGATAATTGTTTGGAATAGAAGATTGGACTAAATTGTCTCGAAGTCTCTTCCAATAAATTCTATCAAATAGTAAGGCTCAGACTTGGAGAACGGGGAGAGAGACAAGGACGTGATTGCCTCTCTCGAGGTAGAGAGGAATACATCAGTCAAAAAATGAGAAAAAATAGATAAGCTTTTTTTGCCATGGAACATATTTAAGGTTTATGAATGGAATTTAACAGTTTTAAGTGTGAGATCTGAAGAAAATTTACAGTACTTTAATTGTGTGTAAAAAAGGTTCAGTGAATGTTCTTTTTGACAGAAAGACATTTAGTATTGATTCTTAATTTATTTTCTGACAAAAGTTAGACAGGAAATCGTTAACTTAGAACCCTGAAGGAGAAGGTTCCGAGTTGATCGTTCCCTGCAAATTTGTGTAATCACGGACATAATGGTCTAGCCATTTTTAGGTTAAAAACTATGAAAAATAGGAGTAGGGACAAAACCCTTAAACTTAAAATAAGAATGTTTTTAAGACAACCAGAGTATAATAAATTCTTACAAATTACATAGTTCAGAAGGAAATTAAGCTAACATTAATTTAAAAACAAAAAGAACTGCGAGCGAATGGAATTTCACTATCTAAAGTGGTAAAAGTATTCTCTGTGTACAGAGTACAATACAAGAATGATAGACCCAAATATTTAATGATAACATTGTAAAGCACTATATAACTCATTCTGGAATAGAAAACGAAAAAATACAGAAGCTTCCTGTGTCTATACGAGAAAGGTAGAATTTTACTAGTATGACATAAATACTATACATACAAGAAAGGAAGATATAGATTTTGTTACCGATGTTAAAAAAAGTACAATATGGAATATATGCATATGAATATTACTATATTTTATATATATGTTCTAGTCAATTGGAATTAATATAGACAATATTTAACCCAAAAAGTCACATTGATAAGAAATGGAAAACATAGACTAATGTTGAAGGAAACTCATTCCTTTTATAGTCTTCAACCTTAAAGAAATACTGTACAGATTAGATAACTCTAGAACACAACAAGTATACTGCATGCTTAAATAAAATCAAGAAACATATTCTCGGAAGGTAAATAAAACCCCGAACAACACGATAACATTATACAAAACAAGATTTTGGAAAAAAATGTAATTTATAGGCCGAAGCCTAGAATAAACATGTTCAAGTATGAGCATCCTGTCATAGGATAAGACTAAAGACATTATATTACATATAAACACCCTTGCGTTCCAGTTGAAGGTTCTAGCCAAGAGCGAGGGTTAACATTTTTAAATAACAAGCTAAGACCGAATAACTCTGTAGCAAGATGAAGTTCTTCTGCAAAATTATATATATATCGGCGACCAAGAACCTTATAGCAAGTATGGTACTTAGCGGTGCTGGTGAAGAAAAGTTAGAGTATTTCCACAACCGAGCTATGAAAAAAACACAACCGTCACTGTGTCAAACCATGATCTTACCTGTAATCATTCAAGAAGGTAAGGGTAAATAGCCAGTTTCAAGCCAGAAGGTTAAGAGACTGAATTTATAAGTTAGGTAAGAAACTCACCTTAAGGGTTCGACGCTGGAACATGGAGAAGCAACCTGCAAGTGTAGCCATTGGAAGAATGTCAACAAAACTGATTTATTTAGTAACCAAAACCTGAAAAACAAATGATTAAAGAGACAAAAAAAAAATTTCACCTTGGAATCCTCTTGAAGCTGCGTTGAGGAAGGGTGGAGTATTCATCCGCAGAAATATCCATGAGTATTACAGTGGCCCTAACAGAAGCAATTCATATTATAAGAATTCATTCAAGATGATTAACATTTGAAACTGTAACTATTAAGCGGTGCAGAACTCGAACGAAGAAAAGAAACTCTTAAAACAGTAATTGCTACCTCAAGAACTACAAAAACTAAGGTGACTTACCCTACAACCAGAGGTCGAAGCTTTGCAATGCCATAGAAAACTTTGGTGGTTCTGCCACAGAGGCAGTAAGCATTTTCCACAGAGCGACAAGCTAAAAATGCTCGAAATGATAGGGAAGCGGTTAGGGTGGGAGGTCATTAGCCAAAATCCTAAAACCATCCCACCGTCGGATTTCGGATGAGTTGATCGATGGCAGAGGAGATCAACACATGTCCACCTTAAAGTCGTTGACAACACCGAGTGATGTTTAAGAAAATTCATATTGATTAGCATTAAAACAATACAAGATATACTGTGCAATGTAGATAACGTTTAAGCGAGATTGGGTTGCCAGGTGTTATAGTACCAGTGATCATTTAAATCGGATCAAACCATCCAACAGATGCTCTCCTCGAGAGACCCGAGACAAGAATTAACCTTATAATAATGTATATTGGTAACCATATAAATTTAATCCTTTATAAGAAAAGAAAAGTCTACCTGGATAATATCATAGGGTTATTATTAAGTTGAAAATTTATGTGGGTGTATTATAAAACAATGCCAACGTAAATGTGTATAGAGGTAAATAAAATGAGTATTGTGGATAAGTGTTACATGTGATTAGAGTTAAGTACAAATAAAACGTTAAAAAGTAATTTTTTTTTTTTATGATGTTACGTGTTGAATTTTACAGTTTTTGAGCTAGTTGGCTTATAGACTGGCACCTTTACCCTTTCTCATTCATAAAAATATTATTAATTTAATAGAATTAGTTTTCATTAAGTAATTAGAGTTTCGTATGGTGAAACTAGAGTAGCCATATTTTTTTACATGAAGGGATGATCTTGAGAGGTAGAGAATAGGTTTACTTCTGAGAACGGCTCTTATAAGAACCAAGTAAACTATTACGTGGAAACTTTCCCTTCTCTTTTATTTTATATGATCCAATTGAACCGATGCAATAGAGAAAGAGGAATAATATTTTTTGGGGATGGCAACACTTGAATGATTTAAAAATTGATACCCGCATCACAAGGGTCTTCTTCCACAGTTTTTGTTCTGCACATTACAATAGTTGTATTAGAGATTTATTATAAAGTTTCCGATGAAGATGATAGAGGCTCTAAGGTTGCTAATGAGAGTACACTTCCCAAATAAGTATTTTGCTCCTTAGAAAGAAAATTTCCCATTTTCATCTCGTGCATAAAATAGTATAAATTAATATTATTACAGTTGTATTGGAGCTTTATTATAAAGTTTGTAATGAATATTAGAGAGGCTCTAAGGTTTCTAATGTGAGTCGACTGCCAAGATAAGTAGTTGTGCTCAAAAAGAAAATTTCCCATTGTGCATAAAATAGTATAATCAAGATTATTTCTTAGAAGTGAAAATGGAGTGATTTTGTATTAGTTTTATTGTGGATAAAAAAAATGCATATGTTTTTATAAAAAGGTCATATATCTTTCTGGAATATATAATCCAAGTTATTTTAAGAAATCCAAGTTATTTTCTTGAAAATGAATATAGATTAAAGAGGGTAATTTGTGAAATATCTTCATGGGTGGTAAGAAATAAAAGAGAAAAGCTAATTAGATTAATTTTCTTGGAAGGGTTTTCATGAATCTCTATACATATATTTCCCATGTTTATTATTTAAAGACTACAAGGAATTTATTAAAAAAAAATATGCATATGAAACTTGTTCATACAATAAAAAGAATGCATGCTTGTATCTTGAAAAAAATAACCTCTTGAAAAGATAGCATGGCTACTTCTTAATTTAGGTGTATAACAGGTTAAGTTAAATATTTGTTTCTTGAAAATAATAACCTCTTGAAAATATTACATGGCTAGATGAATTGTGTCAACTTCTTAATTTAGGTGTATAAAATGTTAAGCTAACCTTATTATGGTTTCCTAGTTTTATGCATAAAAGATGGTTATCTATGATAATTTCTTGAAATGGAAGCATGAAAATTTACATATAGAAAGAAAAAGAAACTAGGTTATATTAACTTCCTTTTGAAAAAATATATGTATTTTTTTACATGAAAATAATAGTTAATGGTGGTAGAATTATAATAAGGGAATGCACATTAAAGTAGAGATATTAAGGTAAGAAAGCTCACAAAGAATAACCATTATATTATAGCCATTTTATTATAGAGATATGTTCTTTGCATGGATAGAAGAAATATTGAGCTATGTTTCTTTAGGAAAATATATGTGATGCTATCAAAACTATTATGTTAGTTTATTTTGGAATAAGATCATGTATATGCATGAAAAACTTGTATTAGATTTCATTAGAAAGAATACATACTTGTATGTGGGAAATGATAGCATGTAGTGTTAGCCTATACTGGAAAATATTCCTTGCGAAAGAAGATGAATTACATGCACAAAAGTCATAGTAATGTGTTGGTTTTTCTTGGAATATATTTTATGGGTAATGTTGGTATAATATTTGAAAAATAAGACATGTATTTTTATGCTTTATTGCATTAGTTTTATGGAAAATAAAACATGTTTTTTCATGCCTTATTATGTTATATTTCCTCGAGAAGGTAACATGTGTTTGCATGCTCTATTGTGTTAGGCATTCCTTTGGGAAGAATTTTTTGGAAACTATATGAATTTGGATGCATAGGAACAACATTCATTGTGTTAGATTTCTTTACGTATTTGCATGCACCAAAAGTAATAGCTGAAGGGATATTTATTTCATTAAAGTTTAAGTAACTCACATGCATGGTGTGTGAGTTTACTTTAAAGGAATTCCTAGACAATTTTAGTGATTTGTCTTGTATGGATGTGAGTGTGTGAGAGAAGTGTCATAATAATATGTGGTTTATTTTGACATGCTTGATAATTATTTTCTTGCACTTAATGCATGAATAGTGATGCTAGAAGAAGCATGATGTGATATTGTATTTACATCTCATGTATGCAAATGAATAGGTGTCAAAGAATCACATTTAAAGACTGATTATGGATTGATTAATGCTTTATCTAATCGTGATATTAAATCTTCTTGACTAAATCAATGAAAATAAAGGATGGCGAATTGTGAAAATGATAGATTGTGTTTAACATGGTGGCATGTAAATAATTAATGGTCCATGGTGATGAGTGCGACCTGCATGATGGTATGTTGATGGAACAAACATGCCACAAAGATATAAATATTGAATGCTTGTGCGTAAACAATATTATGATGATTGTAATAGCTGTAAGCTAGATATTTTGTATTTAAATGAAATTTACTTGTAATATTTTATGACAATGGCTAAGGGATGGAATCCCTTATAATCTGTTTAGTGTGGAGTTAACACCCTCATGAGTGTTTAATAAAAAAATTAAGTGTTTGCTGGTTTTCACCCTACGGGGTATCCAGTGTATATCGGTGTTCAATGATGTGATTGATTATAGTGTTAGTTTTATGATGTTGATTCCTTTCCTGATGTGATGTTCATAATGTCAAATATGTGATTAATTAATCTAGTTAAAGGAATCATGAAATGGATGTAAGGTTACTGCATACAGTTTAAATGTTAATTCACTATAACAATGGTTGTTAATAGTTTTTCAACTTACTATTCCTCTACCAAAGTTACTTTATATACTTATGAAAATTTTATCTAATGGTTAATAAGGAATATAGAATAGTGATTTGGATATTTACTCATGGGTAGTATGTGTAAAATATTTCTAACTCTGTGCATTTTCATGTGAAGTTACTAGGGGATGTTACAAGTGGTATTAGAGCTTAAGGTTGCAACAATGAATCATTTTGGAAATGTTAAGCGAAAAATAAATTGAGGCATGGTACTAATGGTCATAAACTCAGGTTTGAGTGTAATAATATACATATTGATATATTCCGTAGAATACTTTTGACAGGACATGTATGATTCATGTTTATAACTGCATTGAAGAGTAGTAAGTAGTAAAGTCTGCTGCAAAACTGTTTTCATAACATTTGAATCTTGATGATGATAAAAGAAAAAAAGCCTTTATTACTCCTATGAAAAATATTAAAATTTCATTAAGGAAGTGAAAATTAACTACCAATATTTGCAGATATGATAATATCAATAATACATTTAATGAGCTTGACTAAAACTAGAATGCACTACCTATGGAGAATAAATGCATGAATGCAAAATATGGGGCAAGTCCTTGAAGAGGACGATAGAGTGTTTTAAAATAAAATTGAATGAACCCTTTTAAATGTTAAAAATACACAATGAGTCGAGTAGTGAGACTTGATTGTAATTTTTAGTTGTTGATTCATACTTTTATGGCTGATTAGTTAGTGTTACATGACTAACTATTAAAACTTATATGCATAAGTTTGATTTGATTAAAACTTATTCCAAGTTATAAATAAGTGATTATGTTAGCTACTTCACGTGTTAATCTATCTGTAACAATACACTATGGAAATTGGAAATGTTTGGATTGTTATCATGATTGTTATTGACATTTACCAATTAATGAATATTTTCATATATTTTTATGCATGAGAGTATTGTAGCCATGAAACTAAAATTAATGTGAAATTTAATGCTTATTTAAACATTACATATTTATGACTAGCATTGTTGATGAGATTAAGCAATGGTAGCTTAATGGAAATATGAAAACTTGTGAAGGTAAAATGTTGAAATACGAATTTCAACCGTAAATGATAATGTGTAATGTTATGATGTGCATGAATGTGTTATTTGGAAAATCATAATGAATACAACATGTATGTCAGTCATGTTTTGTACCAATATAGATATTGTGGACTCATGTTGAGGGTCAAGTATAATTGCATTTTTTACATTAAAGTTTGTTTTTCTTTATGTATAATGTGCATATGGCAAAGAATTCTAAAAGGTAAAGTTAACATGCTAGACAGTTTTGGATAGTTATGAGAGGCTAGAAGGCCTTGGGTTGATGTTTGTTGCCTGTTTAGAGGGGTTGATGGTTCTTTCCTACCCAAATTTCCTCTCCCTAGAGATAGATGTTCTCAATAAGGGAAAAGAGTTGGGAAAGATGGTGAAGAGGGAAAAAGCTCGAGGCAACTCTATTAATTTTGGAGCCTGTTGGAGGATGCCCAAAATTCCACATAGACAAGATACTATCAGAGGAATAGGTAGGACGCTACCAAGAGGAATCCGATATTGGACCTTGTGTGGTCATTGGAATTCTTGAGCTAGTTTTCCAGTGGAATTCGAGACTGAATCTGGTATGGTCTCTATTAATAAACTGACTAGATGTGAAAATGACTCAATCTAGTTATGGAAACTAGTTCCCATTGGTTGGGAGGAGCGTTATTTAGCCTATTGTTCTTCTCATAAGAGAAAAAATTAACTAATATGATATGTGTTATATGAAAAATTAACTTTTTATGTAATCGTGTAAATATTTTATGTACATTGTATTACTAATCATTTGAATGTCTTAGCAAGGGCTAGGAAAATATGCACTCTATGAATTTATTGATCATTTCAATGTTTAGAGAGTTGCTCTTTGAGTAATTTTAGAAGTATTGTGTGGATGTCTTTAGTGTGAACTAAGACAAATGATAGTGTGGACGTGGTGCAATGATTTATCAATTTGATGACTAGAGTGTTGGTTCTCTCTAAGTACTTGTAGAAGTACTGTGGTTGAAATATCACGTGATATTGCATAATTGATTGATAGTTAAATATTTCATTTGATTGAAAATGTTGTGACTAATATGATTATGTTGGATTTATTAAGCATACACTAAAGGTTGTTTTTTTTTGGGCTATTAAACCTTTGGATTGTTTGCGTAAAAGTGACCATGACTTCCAAGAGTAATGGTAAGTTGGTATAGAGATTTTGTTATGTTTTTATGAATTCAAATAATGACTAAGTGGTTAAAAATAGAAATGGAATATTTTTAGAGCTATGCATGCTTATGAATATGGATAAAAACATTATTGTTTCATTTAATGGTATTTATGGAAATGAAAGTTTTTCATTGTGAAGGGGAAGGACACCCTTTTGGGTTGTTTATATTGTTATATCATGATTAAAAGTTTAAGTTTCAGTGAGAGAATACAACTCATGATGGTGTTCTCTTTAAGGGGGGTAGTATGTAACATCCATAGACCCGCGCCTTTACCTTTTTCTTTCATAAAAATATTATTAATTTAATGGAATTATTTTTCATGAGGTAGTTAGGGATAGGTATGGTGAAACTACCAAAGAGTAACCATATTATTTTTACATGAAGGGATGATCTTGAGAGGAGGAGAATAGGATATCGATATTTTACCTCTGACAACGGTTGCTATCAAGAACCAGTTAAACTATTTTTTTCGAAAATTGCCCTTTTATTTTCTTTTATCCTGCAATGAACTGAGGCAGGAGAGAAAGAGTAATAATAGTTTTTGGGGAAGAGTAAACTTGATCGATTTAAACATTGATACCCACATCACAAGTGCCTTGTTTCACAGTTTCTGTTTTGCGTTGTTTATCTTCTGCACATTATAGTTGTAATGGAGTTTTATTATAAAGTTTGTGATGAAGATGAGAGAGGCTCCAAGGTTTCTAATGAGAGTTTAATATGCATATAAGTAATCATTCTCTTTAAAAATAAAATTTCTCATTTTCATCTTGTGCATAAAATAGTAGAAATTAAGGTTATTTCTTAGAAGTGAAAATGGACACTACTTTTTTGTTACTTTTATTGTGCATAAAAAAATGCATATATTTTTATAAAAAGGTCATATACATCTATTGTAAAATACACACACACACACACACACACACACACACACACACATATTCATGTAGTAAAGGGTGAGGGAAAATATGTGTTTATTTCAATGTTGTCGATATATATATATATATATTCTTAGGCACTAAGAATGATTTCTATAACTAAATATTTGAAGAAAAACATGAATGTGTAGGTAAAGAAAAGAATTCATGAAATTTTATGCATACATAAAACATATGCTAGTTCTCTTAGTAGAGAAAATATTTTATTGTATGTAGATAAAGATTTCTATTATGTTAACCTTTTAGAAAGAAAACATATCTATCAACAACATTAAAATATAAGTAACATAGCTTGCCTATATATATATATATATATATATATATATATATATAAGAAAATATAGGATACTTGTTCTCCTTTAAAACAAATTCTGTACATGTGTATGAAATGATTAGAAATCCAAGTTATTTTGTTGAAAATGCATATAGATTAAAGAGGGTAGTTTGTGAAATATTTTCATGGGTGGTGAAAAATAAAAGATAGAAATTAATTAGATTAATTTTTTTGGATTACATGAATCTCTATGCATATTTTACCCATGTTGATTATTTAAAGATTGCAAGGAATTGTTTTTAAAAAACTATGCATATGAAACTTGTTCATAGAATAACTAGAATGCATGCTTGTTTATTGAAAATAATAACCTCTTGAAAATATTGCATGGCTAGATGAATTGTGTCAACTGCTTAAGTTAGGTGTATAAAAGGTTAAGCTAACCTTGTTAATTTTGCCTAGTTTTATGCATAAAAGATTGTTATCTATGATACTTTCTTGAAAGGGCAGCATGCGAAACTACATATAGAAAGAAAAGGAAATTAGGCTATATTAAATTCTTTTTGAAAAATAAGTATGTATTTGTTTACATGAAAATAATAGTTAATGATGGTAGAATTATAATAAGGGAATGTGCGTTGCGTACATTAAAGAATGGATATTATGGTAAGCCCCTGCGTCCACAAAGAATAGTCATTGTATTATAGAGATATGTTCTTTGCATGGATAGAATAAATATTGAGCTATGTTTCTTTAGGAAAAATATATTTGATGGTATCGAAACTATTATGTTAGTTTCTTTTGGAATAAGGTCATGTATATGCATGCAAGAATTGTCTTAGATTTCATTAGAAATAATACATATTTGTATGTGGGAAATGATTGCATGTTGTGTTAGCCTACATTGAAAAAGATTCCTTGGGAAAGAAGATGAATTACATGCACAAAAGGAATATTAATGTATTGGTTCTTCTTGGAATATATCTATATGGGTAATGTTGGTATAATATTTGAAAAAGAAGACATGTATTTGTATGCTTTATTGCATTAATTTCATGGAAAATAAAACATATTTTTGCATGTCCTATTATGCTATATTTCCTTGAAATGAAACATGTGTTTGCATGCTCTATTGTGTTAAGCATTCCTTTGGGAAGATTCTTTTGGAAACTATATGAATTTTCATGAATAGGAACAACATTCATTGTGTTATATTTCTTTATGTATTTTCATGAACCAAAAGTAATAGCTGAGGGGATATTTCTTTCACTAAATTTTAAGTAAGTCAAATGCACAATGTGTGAGTTTCTTTTAAAGGAATTCCTGTAAAGTTGTAGTGATTTTTCTTGTATAGATGTGAGTGTGTGCGAGAAGTGTCATAATAATATGGGGTTTATTTTGAGATTCTTGATAATTGTTTGCGTACACTTAATGCATGAGTAGTGAAGTTAGAAGAAGCATGTTGTGATATTGTATTTACATCTCATGTATGCACATGGATATGTGTTAAAGGATCATGTTTAAAGATTGATTATTGATTGATTGATGCTTTATCTAATCATGATATTAAGGCTTGTTGATGACATCAATGATAGAAAAGGATGGTGACTTTTGAAAAGGATAGATTATGTTTAACATGGTGAAAGGTAAATAATTATGGTTCATGTAGATGATTGCGAGTGTGAGATGCAGAATGACCCACTGATGGAAGAGCCAGGCCACAAAGATATAAAGATTTAATTTTTGTGGGTAAAAAATATCGTGATGATTATAATAGTTGTAAGATAGATATTTTGTATTTAAATGAAATTTCCTTGTAATATTTATAACAATAGTTAAGGGATAGAATCCCTTATAAGCCATTGAGCCATGGGTGAACACCCTCACTAGCATTTAAAAATAAAATTAAATGTTTGTTGTTTTTCACCCTACGGGGTTTCCATGGTATATCAGTGTTGAATGATGTGATTTATTATTGTGTTAGCTTGATGATGTTGATTCATTTCCAGATGTGATTTTCATAATGTAAAGTATAACTTGTAACTAATCAGATAAGTAACTAAGTACATATTGGTAGAAATTTATACAGGTTATTTCATTCTATAAATTATTCCAGTAAATTGCTTTGTAACTAGTTTCAATAAACTATTATTGGAAAGGTCATTGGTAGAATACAATAAATAATGTGAATAGTTGTTTGAAGTGGAAAGGTCACTAGTAGAATACAATAAATAATTTGAATAGTGGTTCGAAGGAATTATTTTAATGAAAATTTTCAATATCTATTTCTAAGTATGATATAGTTCCTCTGCCTATGTAGTGAAAACAAATTGGCAGCCAAGAATAGTTCTTGATAGCCCGATTTCAAAACTTTGTAGGAGCAAGATAGACCTGCGTAGGTCCATCTTATATTCTCGAGTGAATATAGTATATTTAATGAAAACTGTGACAACCTCTTGATACTTACTAGTTCTTTTAACAAAGTAAGTTCAAGAGCAGAGAGTACTCTTTAAACGTAAAAAACATGCGTAAATGAACATATTTAAGCTTGAACTAATAGTTTGTATAAAACAACCGACATGAGAACAGTGTGTTGAAAACACAATTTTTTTTACAATACATATATTACAATGTAAATAACCCATGTCCATGAAAATTACAATAAAAAACAAATGGAAATATCACCTTTAATGCGAAGAATCAAATCATTGAAAACTTCGTATGAAAAATTTAAGTCAATTAAAATCTAGATTACTGTAAAAAAAAACAATGATGACCAGTTATAACCCTAAGGTTTAGGGTTAATAATATAATAAAAATTCAAAAAACAAATACGAGCCACTGAAAGTTGAAAATAGTCTATTCACCTTACAATCAATAGCATATATTTACCAAATTGTAGGAGAGACCCATTATATTAAAGAGGTAGGTGGTCTTAACAAGAATGGGTTGTGAACCCATAATAAAATTAAACTATCAGTAATTTTAAAAATAATCAGTCAGAACCCTCTATATGATTTTATGTAACCATTACAAATTACTTTAGGGAAATTGTATACATGATACATCACTTGCTCATCAACCTTAAATCACCATCCAACTCCTAAAGAAAAAAAAAACTAAGGGAGCTTCAAAATCTCGAAGACTAAATCTAAAATTTTAGAAATATAAGAAAGTATTTCTCTGATTTTGTGGATTTCAAGAGAACTTGGAACAAAGAAAACATGGAATAATAATTTGAAGCAGTCGACGGGGGTTCCAATAATATCAAGAGTTTAAGCTTGAAGCAATCGAGTAGAGCAGTTTGAGGAACCTTGACCTGCACCTAATTAGAAGGAACAAATAATGGAATAAGGCTTAGTTACACGGGTACCGCTCCTGACATATACAAAACTCGTTCTGGCATTTCCTGCGCTCCGGGGAGCTTCGGAACGGGAGTGAAACATTGCACTTTCCCAGGAAATGGTGAGAGGAGCGAGGGCAAGTTTCTGGCACGTGAAAGACACTGATTTGGGAACATGGGAGCTATTTTTTTAGCGTTTCGATCTGTGGGAGTCGATAAAGCATAGTACAACATGCTGCATCTCGTAAAGAAAGTTTTGAGTGAATGTAAAATGAGAGTACGTAATACATGCCATCGATGTGCTTTCAAGAGACGAGGCAACGTGAAAATGTGGAGGGATGTAATACATGCTTGCATCAAAATGAGGCCATGCCACCTTATGGATCGATTAGCTATGTACGCCAGTGTCAATGTGCAGCCAAATTTAATTCATATTGCACCAATAAATCAATTATGGTGATAGATACATTATGGTAGCATTTAAATTAAAATCTAGTCTTGAATCATGTTGGAAATACGCTAAGTTATACGGTTTAATTTATAGTTCTACTTTTCAGTTGGGAATTCTGTTCACGGGGATTTAGGTTTTGAGAAAAAACATGGAGCAATTCCATTATTTCATAATTTATTTTCACTATAGTTTGTCATGTTCAATGAAAGAAGGTAGAGTAGGTGATAGTTTTGATATTTTTTTTTTTTAAATATCAAAACTAAAAGCATAATGTTTTTTCTAGATTAATTTTGGTTATTGATTAAAAAAATATAATGCTTTTCTAAATTGATTTTTATTATTTATATAAAAAATATAATGTTTTTTCTAAACTAATTTAATGATGATATTTTCATATTTCTTATATTTAAAAATTTCTAAAAAATATATGATTTTTTTTAAAGCTTGAGAGGATTATATCGTATGTCCAATATATCTTCTATTGCTGTGGAGAATTGAACAGGTGACTTCACATGAAGGAGTTGTTTAAGAGATCTCCTCATCACGATATATCCAAAACCCTCATGATAAAAATATAAAAAAATTATATTTTATATTTATTTTTTTGTTTATATTTTTAAATTTTTATTATATAATATTGCCGCTCCCAATCAACCATTTCCTGTAAATTTTCGGGAAACTTGGACACTCGTACCCAAGTTCCCAAAGTTCCCCTGTTCCAGAAACTCGTGCAACATAGGAATAAGGGTTTGGGGTAATCAATAATTAAATAAATTGAGGGGAAGAACCAAGAAGATGTTATACGTACCTTAAGAAATCTCTTAACTGAACTTGCAGATGCCTTGCTGAGGAAAGAGGCAACTATATTTATTTTTAGCCAATCTATGTTCCAAGGAAGGTGTTTAGTTCAATATGTGTTACACCATTTTTTGGTCATCTAACCTACTATCATTAGATGGACCCAAGTACACCATGTAAGACCAATTTTACTCTAAGTAAAATTGCTTTCACTATGGGAAATAACTTAATAAAACACATTTATTAGGTTGTTTATGGTCTAAATAGGAAACCCCAAAAGGAAATATTAAACAAACCTATATTTGTTTGATTTTCCTCAAGGAATAATCAATTAAACAATAATTTAATTATTATTCCTAGTCATGTTTAACCCAAAACAGAGAAATTAATTAGATAAATCTTTATTTGTCTTATTATTTTCTAGGAATAATTATTTAAATCTTATTTAAATAATATTCCTTGTTAAATATGACTAAATCACTCATAAATAATTAAATAAATCATTATTTATTTGATTATCCTTCAACCACTTCCTTAAAATGATAAATAAATCATTTATTTATTTATTATTCACAAATAAAGGGATTTGACCCAAGTCAAATACTTTTTTCCTCCAACAAATATAATAAAATATTCCATAAAAGGTGGATCTAGATTTGGTTAATGTTATTTTAATCATGCACCAAGATCTAGAATGACCCAATATTTTGTTATAAATAGGAGGGTTTTTCCTACCATTCTTCACCTTTTTTTGCCTATTAGATCACTCTGGATCTAAACTCTTTGTCTGACTTTGAGCCATTATCATTTTCGTATTTTCCATTATTTACTGTGTGAGCTCCCTTTGAGTTCTATCTTTGTCCGGGTTTTCTACACCAACAAGAGAGAGAAATGCTAGATCTGAAGTGCTGAGGACTTCCAAGAACCCATCCCATTGAGGAGAATTGGAAACACCTTCTTGTTTTCCTCCCAGGTGCCTTTAATACAAAAAATTCTTTCAAAAATTGTTCTTGTCTTGTCTATTGGATGTATGGAGCAAAACCTCATTTTTACTGCTTAATGTCTCTATATGCATAGATCTGGTTTTTTGCAGCACTTGTCTTGATCAACTAACTGCAGATCTGAAGATATTGGTAGCCATATTTGATGTTAGGGCTATAAGTTATGCGTAGCTAAAGTGGTATTTTTTCGTACACTTCGACAAAAGATTCATACTAACAACTGGCGACTCCACACGGGTTTTCAATTACGACCGCTGTCGTTTTTCATATTCCTGCATATCCAGCTACTTCAGACCCTAGGGTTTCTTTTCAGATTTTTGTTTTTCCTATTTTCATGTTGTTTTTCACCTATAAAACCCTAAAACATTAAAATTTCTAACTTCCGCGTGTTTCTGGCCCTATTGCGCAGGTGACAGACATCAGCCACAACTGAGACGACAACTTTTCCGGAAATCTGCCGCCGGGACACCCGGAGCTTCAAGTCGCACTTTTCAGCCCAGAAACTGCGACCTGGACCTCCAGGTCGCACTTTTCAGCCCATTATCTGCGACTTGCATAGAAAACAGGTCAGAACCTGCGACCTGCCAATTTTTCTGCTATTTTTCTGCAATTTTTCTGGGTTTTCTTTCCGTATCTGATACCTCCTTTTTAGATCCCTTTTAATTAGTTCTTCTCCCTTTCAAATCACCTCTTGAAGTTTTGTTTGGATCTACCTTTAGGGCCTCCTCCTTGTCCCTTCTTCTTTTTGTTGATTTCCTCCTTTTTTCCAGCCACCTTGCCTCTGCCTCTTGGCTGTGTTCTGCACCTCTTTTCAGCAGATTTCTCCTTTAGATCCCTATCCCTCTCGAACCTAGATCTATTGGCCTCTTTTTAGTGTGTTTTGACTAGATTTTTTTCCCTATGTTAGACTAGTTTTGAGAGACCCGCCTTTTTGGGTTAGATCGATGCATTGTTAGCTGTTAATTTTCTATTATTTCAGCGTTATATACTGTTCTCTGCAGATTTATTTTCAGCTACGCAACACACTTTTTCTTTTTCTCTCAAAACATCAGGGTTTAAAAATTAAAATTAACGCATGCCACACACTCATCCTAAGCGAAGAAGAGCCTGGTCACCACCGCCAGGCAAAGACTTTAAAACATTGTAAAATCAATTTACACTGCACCTTTCTCCCTTGTTTCGACATTGTAATCACTTGTTTCTGCACCTCCCTGCCTTTGTTGGTCGTACTTCTTCCCCTTGTGCCGTGTTTGTGTTGTCACCATTGCACCCCCAAGGCGCACATCCTAGAGACTTCTTGGCCTTCACCCTTAGTTTCCAGTCGGTCGACCTACTCCTTCCCGCCGTCGTCGAGTTAGTCCTCCTCCGAGTCCACACTCCGACTCCTCTTCTAATTCATTGGGTTCTCCTTTTACTTCTGGTTCTCCCCCTGTCACCTCTACTATGTCTGGTCCAGGGCCTAACACTAGAGGTAATCCCGGCCCTAATGTCGGGACTACTACTAGCGGAACTGCCACAGGAACTACCTCGGCTGCACCTTTTCTTCCTTACATGGCAGGCCTCAGCCTCCCCGATCTCAATCAGTTGACCAATGACCCTGTCCGCCACGATGTTGGTTGGCCTGCTATGCCAACCAAGCTCCCCTCCGACATCCCTAAGTTTGAAGGCCTTGCTGGAGAATATCCAACCAACCATGTCCGATCTTTCCACATGTGGTGTTCCTCCAATTCTATTACCGATGATTCCATCCGTCTTCGGTTATTCCAACGCACGCTTACGGGCAAAGCTTCTAAATGGTATGTTGACCAAGCCACCTCTTCCCATACCACCTTTGCGACCATTACCCAAGCCTTTTTATCTTATTTCCAGCTCCCTCTCTGATACGACACTGGTACAGAGCTTTTGACTTCTTTCCGTTAAACATCTTCAACCCGCCTTTCCACTCATGTCTAGGAATGGTGGAGAAGAAGGAGCTTATGTTGAGCTCCCACCTTCGAGGATCGGGTTTATATGGACTGGTTCCTTCACACTCTCTTACCTCCCATTGGAAAAGATGTCTCCTCCCATTTCCTTCAAATCGAAGAAGCCGCCCTCCAAATAGCCTTGAAGTATGACCTGATCTACGCTCAGTCTGGTTATGTTTATACCGTCCTTCCTGACCTCCCCAGGCTCGGTGGCGCTAATGCCCCGGGGGCATCTCATTCTGCCGACGGTATCGTTGGAGCCCTTTCTCATCCGTATGCTCAACCTCCTATGGGCTATGGTCTCCCTCCGGGAGGGGCCAACACCTCTAGCACTTTTCCCCCTCCAGGTAGCATGTATCCAGGATATGACATGCCTCATCCTTTTGCCCAACCTCCTGCTTACCTCAATGTTTCCCACCCTAACCATTATCCTTATCCATAGCCTGGTGCTCCAGCTCCTCCATCATATGCACTTCCACCTCCCTTGCCTTCTCAACCCCAGCAACAGCACCTACAGCCCCCTCCAGGGCACGTATTTGCACAGCAGGGCGCGACTAATCCCCCTTCCTCTCAAAGAAGGCAGAGAGGCAATCAAAATTAATCTTCCCCTGGTACTCGTGGCCCCAATTCCCAAGGTAATGACCCTAACACTGCTAACCAGCAACAGGGCACTCAGCCCAAGCCGGACAGGCCTATTCGCACAAATAAGCCTTGTTCGTGTTGCGGTGTTTACGGTAATTACACTCACGATTGTCCCCTTCTACCACAGATACGACAGATGTGGGAGTCTCAAGACACATTGCGAGGAAAACATGCCTCCCCTCATGCTCCCCCTAATGTGGCCACTACTCAACCGATTGTGTTTACCCATCCTTTCCCCCAGCAAGGATTCGTGGCTACCCAACCACCTGACAGATAGGTCGCCACTCAACCTTCCCCTTCTGGTTCCTCCGATTACCAGATCCTCATGATGAACTCTGATCCATCCCCAACCGTCGACCTTAACCTTCAAACTCAGTCTCACCAATACCCCAAGCCTCCCGCTCAGTCTGCCTTTGAGTCCCCTTCTTCAGGTTCTACCGAGCCTCTTTCGACATCCAATGGTCCCTTACATATCCCTCCACCGAAAGTTGAGGTTCATACCAAGATTCCTAAAGGACCATTACGCCAAAATGCTGCTCCTGGTCGAGCTGCTCATTCGTATGGCATAGTAGATGATTTGGTGCAGTCTCCTGCTACCATTTCCACATTGGAACTCCTCTAATCGTGCCCTTCCCAAAAGAAGGCTCTATTATCTTCCGTGGGCACTGTGGATCCTGCTGATGACCAACTGATTGTTTTCGATTCCCATCAATCAGAACATCCTCCCCTTCCTGCTTCCATAGCCTTCCAAATCCCAGTCAAAATCCGGAACGCTAACGTTTCTCGGTGTTTACTTGATGAATGGGCATCCGCCTGTGTGATGTCCGCTTTGGTTTGGAAGCAACTTGGATCTCCTGAGTTGGCCACTTCCACGATCACCCTTCGAGCGTGGGATGGCCATGCCTCCCAGCCCATTGGCCTCTTCTGTAATTGTCCTATCAATCTTGCGGGAAAGACTGTTTGCGTTGACGTCAAAGTCATCGACGCCCCTATAGATTACAACATTCTCTTAGGGTGAAGCTACACCTATGCCATGTCTGCTGTCCCTTCCACGGTTTTTCACAAGATGTCTTTTCCTCACAATGGAAAGATAGTCACCATTGACCAGTTGATGTATCATGAGCCTAAATCTCAGGCCTCCCCTGAGTCGACCATCCCTTCTGTAGCCAATCAACAAACTGTCGATTCTTTGACCAGTGTCTCTCCCGACATCTACAAAGACTCCTCTTTTCTTGGAACCTTCCCTGGTCTTCCTCCTCCTCCTGTCTCTGACCCCAGCTCATCAAATGTTTGCATGATGCAATCGTCTCGGGCTGCTCTCAAGCAACCTGCTTCGGCTAGTCAGCAACCGCGCTCTCCGCAACCTGGTCCTAGCCCTTCACCTGCAGCTGGTATTCATGAGCCTCTTTACCCTCCTGGAATGGTTCCTCCAAGCCTTAGCCATTTAGGAGCCGTCCCACCTGGCCATTACCCTTCTGGTCAGATATTGTTCCTAGCTCCCCCACTAAGAGTGTACACGGTACCTGTCATGGCCACCCTCTCTCTTCCTAACCTGACCCTTGGGATTCCCATCTGGTACCATGATCCTCTAGCCGCAACCCTGCCTGGTCAACCCAAACCTTATATTTCTTTGACCCCGATTCAATCGGTCCCCATGACTTCTCCCGTTGCAACAGTGCCTCATTCACCTCAACAGGAACCACCTCCTGTTGCGACCGCTTCGGGTAAGAAGGGCAAAGCTCGCAAGGGGGCATCAAAGGACAAGGCTGCCCCGACAAAACCTGCCCCTCCTCGGCCTCCAAAGCATACCATCCAGTGTGCCTTGTGTGATTTTTTCGGTCACGCCACCCATACCTATCCTGAATTGCTTCATCTCAAGCCCATGGTTAATGTCGCGTTCCCTGAGTCCACGGTCCCGGAAGCCTCTATTCCTTCTGTGACCACGACCAAAAACCCCAAGACTATTCACACCAACCACTCCTGTGCTTTGTATGATCTCCATGGCCATTACACCCACCTTTGTCCCCACCTCGAGGACTTCCGCACCTCTCTTGCCGCGGTCCGCCAATTCGAGGCCAAGTGCAATGAGTCCACCTCTCCCCTATTTGCGCATTTTTCTTTGGCAGAACTCCCAGACATGACTGCTCCCATTGACATTCCCCCTCCTGATGTCGAGATGATGAAGCCTTCGTGCAGCATTTTCTACCTATCATCATCCATGAGACCCTTGGGGAAAATTCCCTCTGAATCCTCCCCTGTTGTCTCGCTTGACCTTTCTTCAGCGATCACCCTGGGCTCAACATCGATAGATCATTTATCTGCTTACTCTTCTATCACCTCTGGTGACGATGCGCATGTGAATCCCTCTTTTCATGATGATGATTCAGGTAGCTTCGCCGTGTCAGGTGGTATTTCTTCCACCAGTCACCCCATCTTCTATCATGATGACGACATTATGGAAGGACTCACCTCCCCTGACTTTATCTTTTCCCCCTTACATCGAACCCAAGTGTTTGAACCACATACACCTTGTGGCCATTACATTGATACCCAATGTTTGAGTAAGGGGGCACCCATATTTAAGAGACCAAGAGAAGAAATTCTTCACAACTCTCCTAATGTATCTGGTCGTGTCAACTCTAGTACCATTATTCTTCCACATTTAGAAGAACCTCTAGAGTCCCATATCACTTCAGATCACTCTAGGGACAATACCCCTTATCGGTCCCTCATCTTACATCAGCAACCCAGTCTCTTCGACATTGTTGTTGACCAACCTACAGGTTTTCTAGGAGAGCATCAGTTCATTATCTCCAAATCATCTCTTTGGGATAGTTACACCGAGTATGCCAAACCGGAAACTTAAAGTCCATTTGCTTCATATATGCAGTACTAAAAGAGATTGGTAATCCTCCATTTCCTTTCTCAAACTGCATAACCACAACGAAAACAAATGGCACACCACATCATTAACATGTGTTGAGATTCCCATTTTTCTAAATACATTTTGGCATGACCACAACATGCTTGGGGGCACCTATGCCCCTCAACCATAACCATCCTCAAAATCAAATTTCTTCACTTGCAACACTCATACTAGGGGCACCATTTGGCCTCCATACTTATCCATGCTCGTGTTGATGTTTGTCGTGAGTTACCATCTTGTACTCATGTTTTTATGGTTCCCCATTGGACCTTTATTGTGTGGCAGCACCATCGAGTCACCCTTGTTTAGAGCATCCGCGTTGAGTCATCATCACATTCATGGACTCTATCCCGAATCCCTTTGTATCTCACCATAGTCCTCCATCCTTCATTGCTTGGTCCCTCTCTCGTGTCGCACATTATGGCCTTCAGCCCCACTGTCCCCTATCCCTTATGATATTGTGTCAGTTACTGCCATGTCATTCATGCCCTTTATGCTCTAGCAAGGGAAGTCGTCCATTCTCTACACAGTCCCCTCCATCCCATCATCATCATTGGTATTAGTCTGTCCGTTGCTCTACTATTTTCTCTCGTGCCTTAGTTGAGGATCTCTCATTGCCTCACCTATGACGGACCTCCTTCTGTCGACCTCGGCTCCTTCATTCCAGAAGACAGGTCTAGAGGGCAGTGTACCTTGGTTGCATCTTCCACTCTTGTTCGGTGCCTCGGATCAGGCAAAGGGATCTCTCATTACCCTTTGAATTGATTGTTTCTCCACTCCAGCTCCTTTCAGCATGATCGTGATCTGTATGCCTGATGGTTCAGTGATACAGCAACAGCTATTGGTGATTCCCGGGTGTGTGTGAGATGTCTCAGCCCTCATGAGGGGGTGGCCCTGCAGGTAGCCCCCCACATACCCGGATGACCTCTTCATTGCAGCCTTCGATGCAAATCCATATATTTGATGATGTCGGCCTTAGCCGTTTACATCACCTCTTTGATTTGCATATATCTGTCAGATTTTGTGAGCCCTTCCCCACTTATAGGAGGAATTTGGGTTGTATTTGTATCTCATGTACTTAGATATTATTGTATAAGTCTTGGCTGTTATCCCAGGCACAACATGTATGTGGGATCCCTCATTGTATTTTTATCTGGCTCATGTTTATGCCGGTTGTACTTTATGGTTCGGTCCCTTGTTTACTAGACACACTATTCTTTTGTACTTTGTCTCGGTGGGCATAGGTATGCCTCCCCCGCCACCTTTAGCACAGGTACCCTCTCATAAAAAGAGACTTGTTGCACCTGTAAGTCTCGTCTCCTCAGGGTCTAGTTCTTCAGCACATTAGTCTACCTCACATTTCTCTCTCTGACTTCCCTTTTGATGTCTAATGATTGAGTTCTTACAACGTACTTCGGTCATACGATTTTCTCCTAACACTCGTACGCTGGGGGGCAATCTGTTACACCATTTTTTGGTCATCTAACCTACTATCATTAGATGGACCCAAGTACACCATGTAAGACCAATTTTACCCTAAGTAAAATTTCTTTCACTATGGGAAATAACTTAATAAAACACATTTATTAGGTTGTTTATGGTCTAAACAGGAAACCCCAAAAGGAAATATTAAACAAACCTATATTTGTTTGATTTTCCTCAAGGAATAATCAATTAAACAATAATTTAGGGTGAAAATGTGAAGAGTGAGTTTGCCACCCTTTTTGAGAAAAATTTTTCATTTTTTTCGGTTCTTCAACTTTCTGCAAACTATAACAATTTTTCTGTGTAAAATTTCATTTTGCGATAAAAATAAAAGTTGTGAGAAATTTTGTTAGCTTTCTATTACTTATTTTTTGAAATTTTTTTATGCAGATTTGATATGTCAACTTAGCGTTTCATTGAGTGTGTGTTTCTTAACAATCAAAGAATTCATAAGAAGTCATGTTATGTGGCAACGTTGTATTCATTGAAAATTTGTGTTTTTGAAAATACAAAATGTGTTACAACAATCTAGACAGAGTCTACTTTGGTTTCGTCATATTTACAAAGCCAATGGATGCATATCATAATTACTAGAATTTTTTGAACTGATCCAATTACGAAAAACTGCGTATTTTGGATATGTTTCGCGTGGCGAAAAATTTCTTAACATATAAATTATAAACTAAAAATCTAAAAGCTACCCATTAGAGTCGACGGACCAATGTAATGCCCCATAATTTTTTCAATTTTTTTTACAATGTATTTTGGGAGATACAAAATTTTGATTTCACTGAATCACAATGACCCTTAGAAATTGTTCGCACCCATTTTTTTAGAAAAATAATTAAAATTAATAAACGTTTACGAAATTCCATAAAAGTTATATTTCCTTAAAGTAGATTCAATTCTGAAAATGCTTGTCTTAGTTCCGACAGTTAATTAACAACCTTTCATGGAGTTTAATCAGTCCAAAGTTGCATAACCGTTTTCAGAGCCTGGTTTTTGCGTAATGGTGACGCGTTAGTTCGACCGAACTTTGAATACAAGTTCGGCCGAACTATGTTTTCCGTTTCAAACTCGTTAAATCTAACGTCTTAATAGTTCAGCCGAACTCTTTATGAAGAGTTCGGCCGAACTATTGTGTAACTCTCCGTCGGCCGCAAAAATTTTCGGAGCCCCCACTAAAAACACAATTCGTGTCAATATAAATTGGCGCGAAATGATTCACAATTTTTGCACATTTCGCACTTCATCTCATTTTACAAAGGCTTGGTTTGGGTTCAAAAACTTTTCTTCTTGGTTTGGGTTTAAGGAATTTTTTTGGAGGACATTTTTTGGAGGCGGCGTGATTTTTCTTGAAGGTATGTACATGTTTTGTGTTGAAGTAAATCTTTTGAACTTCTTTGTTCAAAAAATTTTCTTCAAAGTTTGGGTTTAAGAGCATTTCTTGAAAGCAAATTGATTTTACAATTTTGAGTTTAAAGAAATTTTTTGGAGGACATTTCTTAGAGGCGGCGTGATTTTTCTTGGAGGTATGTACGTGTTTTGTGTTAAAGTAAATCTTTTAAGCTTCTTTTCATTTTTATAAGACATTTTTCTCTCAAATTTTTTAAAGTGTGTTTTGGATTGGAGTACATATTTTTTACAAAAAATTTACACTGATTTTTTTTAAATTAAATCTTTTGTGATATTTTTTGTAATTGAGTTATTGTCTAATTTTTTGAAGGAATTTTTTTTAACTTCATACCCTATTATCATGGGAAATCGAAGAAATTGTACGAGAAAATTTGATCGAAAAAGAGATCCTGAAGAACGTAGAGAAGAGATGAGACAATATCGCAAAAGAAAGTTAGAAGCCCTCTCAAATATTGAAGAAGAAAATCAACCTCAAGTAGATATTGAAGCAGGTATGTAAATGTAAATATTATGATCTATTGATATATATTTAAAATTTTCCTAATGTAAAATGTGAAGCTTAATTTTTATTTGATGCACTAGTTTGAAAAATATTTTGTTTGATGTAAACAGACAGAGATATTCCTCAAAATATTGAAAAAGAAAATCAACCTCAAGCAGAAATTGAAGCAGGTATGTAAATATAAATATTATGATCTATTGATATATTTAAAATTTTCCTAATGTAAAATGTGAGCTTAATTTTTATTTGATGAATTAGTTTGAAAAATATTTTGTTTAATGTAAACAGACAGAGATACTCCTCAAAATATTGAAGAAGAAAATCAACCTCAAGCAGAAATTGAAGCGGGTATGTAAATGTAAATATTATGATCTATTGATATATTTAAAATTTTCCTAATATTTATTGACATATTTATTAATTTATTAATTTATTGAATATGTACTATTTTTTCGAATATGTACAGATGAAATCACTATCGATAATGAGGAGTTAGAAAATGTCGACACTCACACATATGGAGATAAAAAACCTGACCATTTTATACGATATCGTGTCCATAAAATTTTTGAAGAGTATTTCAAAAATGAACAGGTGACAGTTCAAGCTCAAATGTTGAAAGGTCTCCTATCATCAAGGAAATTAAAAGAAGCGATGACACTATTGGGTATTCGAAAATCAACCAAATATAAAAAAATGAAAGAAGAGGTAATAAAAAATATGAGTAGTGCTATAAAGTTAATTAAGAGATCTAGAGATAAATATGTTTCAAATATACGTAGAGGAATACAGATGGCAATGGTTTCACCAAGTACTCAAGAGAATCGTATGATAACATCTATGGCACGAGCACTGGGAACCTCGCGAAAAACTCTGCACAAACATCGAAAATTTCGACTGCAAATAGATGTAAATGATGAACTTGCTTGTTGGAGAGCTATTTGTAGGCAACCATACAAAGATAGACTTGGATAAGACGTTAAAAAAATAATATATGAATATTGGAAGAACAATTCGCGTGTTTCACCAACTGCAAGACATGTGATGCGAAGAAGAATAACATGAAATCAATACGAAGAACATGAAAAACATCTCTTGGAAACCACTCAGATAGAGTTATTCAACAAATTCAAAGAAGAGAATCGTCAAATTCATGTTTCACTCAGTTCTTTTGTTCAACAAAAACCATGGTATGTAAAACCTATCACCGTACGCGACACTTGTTGTTGCCGTTATCATGTGGAATTTGAGTTATATTATGACATATTCCTCGATTTCGTTAGAGAATTATGGAAGGATTCACCTCCTCCTTCCACTATTCATGAATTCATATCTCAAATTCTATGTGAAAGAGAAAGCGATGAACTATTTTACAAAAAGAAGTGTGTTGGTGGTAAAAAATGCGATGATTGTGGAAATTTGACTAAATTTCAAAACAAATATTGTATTGATATAAATGATCAATCATTGTCCAACATGAAAGTGAAATGGAAGAGATATGAATATATAGATACATCGATTCAAGGTGCAGATACTGTTAAAAGAATCCAATTACGAGAAGACGAAATTTTTCTGATAGATTTTTTGAGAAGGTTTGAGGCGGAAATTTACAAATACACTAAGCATTCCCATAGAGCTCGATGGCAAGACTTGCAATTCAAAAAATCTCGTGAAGTTTTTTCACCAGGGACCATTTTGTCAGTGATTGATTTTGCAGAAAACTACACATTTGTTCCACAAAAAGAAATTCAAAGTGAATACTATCATTCTGACCAAGTCTCCATGCTCGTCCATATTCTATATAGACATGTTGAACAAAATGTCGATCATATAGAAAGCACGAGTGAAAATCGACATATCATTAAAAAATATCACTTTTATATCAGTGACGATCGTACACATGATACATGTTTTGTACAACATTGTTTTGGAAAAATTTATGATTCATTGAAAAATCGTGGAATAACATTCAATGAAAATTGGATATGGTCAGACGGATGCGTAGGTCAATTCAAATCTGCATGATCATTTTTTTGGTTGTGTCGTCTTCATAAGAAAACATGCATTAAACATTGTTGGAATTTCTTTGAAACTGGCCATGGAAAAGGAGAACATGACGGTGCAGGAGCATGCATAAAATGAGTACTTCGAAGATATCAAATGAACCACTCTGCACACTGACTTGTGAACGCTGAAGAAGTTGTTCAATGGTGCAACAATGCTCTAAGCCATGAGATTAACCCATTAAGAGAAGTGAAAAGGTACATTCAATTTAATTTATATTGGAAATCTAATTTTAAACATTGTACATTTATCATGCAATGATTATTTTTAATTGTTTTTTGATGATTATCATGCAATGATTATTTTTAATTGTATCATATTTACAAATTCTTTTTTTAATTTTCCATATAAAGGTTTTTCTGGCATATTGGAATCGGAGACGTAAATAGATCAATTGGAAAGGACGTTGGAACAATAAAAGGGACTCGAAAATTGCATTCAATTCAAACAAAGTCGTCCACAAATGTGTTTGCATTGGATAAAAGAAAATATTCTTGTTTTTGTGATGTTTGCATAGAAAACACAAAATCCAATGACGTTTGTGAAAACAAAATGTATGTGAATGATTGGAAACATACAGAGCTAAATACAAAGGGAAAAATGTCCGTTGAAATGTTTGAAGAAATGGATTCAGAGGAAACTACAATATCATCTGATGGTGATCGAGTTTCTGATCTTGTTAGAGAAGGTAACATTTGAATTACTTTCTAATGATTTAAAGATCTAGAAATAAATTTAAATATGCATAATTAAATGTTATATTTATTTTATTGTGCAGGAGATGTTTTTGCTGTAATTGCACCTATTGACAATGATGAAAATGTGAAGTATTATTTGATGCGTTGCACTGAACGAAAAATGAAATTATTACAAGACTATAATGATCACGGATTTCAGTATGACAGAGGGTCTATTATACTGAAAGGTTATTTTTTCAAAAAAATTCGTCAAAGTGGAGACTTTCTTTACTTTGAAGACTATGAACCTGATTCCATAATTTGTCAATATAGTCACTTGGTGTGTGCAGCACGCATAAAGTTGATAGAAGTTCAATCAAAGAAAAAATCGAAAATTAAAAAATGGAAAATGTCAAAATCCGATCATGAACGGATTATTGAAGATGGAATTCCATTAGAATTTTTTTGAGTGAAGTGTCCAACAATTTATTATCTTTGGATTAAATATGTTTTAGAACTTCCAATACTCAACTAAAAATTGAGCTGCTTATGTTATTTGTGATTTGCACATGTTACAAATTGTTTGAGTACAAGCACGTGCTCTAGTATCAACTGAAAGTAGTTTTTTTTTATACATGTGCATTGATGAAAAATGTTATATATATATATATATATATATATATATATTCTAGAATGAAATTAATTGTTCTTGTATATTAATTATTCTTGTATATGTTCTCCGACCATATGGTACAAATTATTTCACTTTATTTTGTAAGGTCAGATTCGGTCCCCATATGGCCTAGCCTCCAAGGGACGAGATAACAAGTGGTTGTCCCCACTTGCCCGAATCTCAGCTTTTAAGTACAATTTTATTGTTTATGTCAAGCATCTTACATGATGTCCTAGCCAAAAATAGATTCTCTTTGTTTCAAGTTTCCAGTAAAAGTTGTCACCGAATGACCTGCTCGAACTCTTGTAGTAAACACCATACCTTATCTCTCTTGCTCTCCAATATTATTAGGTTTAATTATTATAACACAAAAATCGTTCTACATTGTCAATAATTTTTTGCGCTTACACTAAAATCAATGAACACTATTAATCCAATGTCTTTGCAAGTAATGTACCATCATACATGCAATTATATAAAATTAGAAATCAACATATACAATGAAATCAATGGGGATTGTCTTGTTACAAGTAACATAATTTCAATTTACCATATGTGCAAATGTAGGTTGAAACCATCCAAAACTTTAAGTTGTAGATTGAAACCATCCAAAACTTTAAGTTGTAGATTGAAACCATCCAAAACTTTAAGTTTTAAAACCCTTTTGATTATATATTGTGCAACATTAAAACATTAAACATTTAAAGTTCATTAAATATCACATGAAAAATGTAGATTGAACCTACTTGGTTCAACCTACTTGGTTTTTCACCCAAGAAATTCCAAGGATGGACTATCTGGACAAACTGCTGAAATTGAAAAGCATGACATGGAGATACGACAAGGTGAACAAAGACTTCAAGAACTCTTTATGGAAAGGGCTCACTTGAAGGAAAGAAGCACCACGTTGCAGGCTAAAGTCAAGAACATGGAAGATAAGATCAAGAGAGACTTTCTTGATCCGAAACCTATTGGTTTGAAGAAAGAAAATGCATGTGTTGGCACACTTGGAAAAGAAGACGACCACACTATGAGGATTGTATGTCGTATTGGAGAAATTAGACAAAATTCGAAAAGGAAAGAGCTTGAACCAATTCAAGCAGACTCGGGATTGGATTGTTCTATGGAGCTTCATGAGAAGAGATATGTGAAAAGCACTGTTAAGCCAAGGGGTAGTTCGAAAGACATATTGGAAGAGGAAATGTTGAAGAAGATTGCAGAAGTAAGGCGCAAGACAAGGAGGAGGAATGATGATGAATGTTCCTTGGACTTGAGATTCGTGTCTACAACCGTACATAGGAAAAATTTCTCTGCTTTGATAGACACGGGGGCTACCCATAGCTTCCTAAGTCGAAAGGCAGCTTCATCTCTTAGAAAGAGGAAGGCTAGCATCGAGAAAGAGTTGAGTGCTTTCAAGGCAGTCAATTCGAGGATGAAAGCAGTGACTGGTGTCATGAAAGGCACACATGTGAGAGTAGGGTCATGGTTTGGAAAGATAGAATTAAGAGTCATTGACATGGAAGATCATTCTATGGTGTTGGGACGAGACATTCTCTTAATTCTTGTGATCAATCTTAAACTATTTTCTGAACAAAAACATTTAACATTAAATATCACATGTCAAATGTAATTCAGATGACAACATTCCTTCACATTCACATGCCAAAAGTACTAAAACCATCCAAAGAACACTGAAATCAATGAACACTATTAATCCAATGACTTTACAAGTAATGTACCATCATACATGCAATTATATCAAATCAGAAATCAACATATATTGTAATGAAATCAATGGGGATTGTCTTGTTACAAGTGACATTTCAATTTACCACATGTGCAAATGTAGGTTCACATTCTATCATTCATGTAGTTTAAAAAACTTCAGATGCCATGCCAATTATAATTCAACTATCCAACAAAAACATTTAACATTAAATATCACATGCCATGCCAATTATAATTCAACTATCCAACAAAAACATTTAACATTAAATATCACATGTCAAATGTAATTCAGATGACAACAGTACTTCACATTCACATGCCAAAAGTACTAAAACCATCCAAAGAACACTAAAATCAATGAACACTATTAATCCAATGACTTTACAAGTAATGTACCATCATACATGCAATTATATCAAATCGGAAATCAACATATACTGTAATGAAATCAATGGGGATTGTCCTTTTACAAGTAACATTTCAATTTACCACATGTGCAAATGTAGGTTCACATTCTATCATTCATGTAGTTTTAAAAACTTCAGATGCCATGCCAATTATAATTCAACTATCCAAAAAAAACATTTAACATTAAATATCACATGCCATGCCAATTATAATTCAACTATCCAACAAAAATATTTAACATTAAATATCACATGTCAAATGTAATTCAGATGACAACATTACTTCACATTCACATGCCAAAAGTACTAAAACCATCCAAAGAACACTGAAATCAATGAACACTATTAATCCAACGACTTTACAAGTAATGTACCATCATACATGCAATTATATCAAATCAGAAATCAACATATACTGTAATGAAATCAAAAACATTTAACATTAAATATCACATGCCATGCCAATTATAATTCAACTATCCAACAAAAACATTTAACATGTCCAAAAATATGTCCAAAAAACTTATTGTAATAAAATATGTCCAAAAATTGTAAATCTCACTTGAGTATCAAACTGTATCAAGTTTAACAAATTTTAAAACCATCTAAATTTTGAAATCAAATCAAATCTACTGTAAATCTTGTCCATCAAATGGAGTCTCTAGCGTCTGGGTCTCGGGTAGCACCCTATCCTGTAAATAGGACACCTACATACACAATGCACATGAACATTAAAATTTGAAGTTTTAAAAATGAATGAGAATATATATATATAGAACTTCATGTAAAAAACAAAATATAACAAAAAAATCACGCAATACCTCGTAAGGTTGCCTCTCCATTTGATGAACAGGTTCTGCCATAGAAACATCTGCAGTGGTAACCTATACAATATACATGTACAGTTAAATATAAATATATATATACATAAATAATTTATATAAATTAAAAACTTTCAAATGAAAATGCACGTGTACATATATAAACTTATTTGAACAATAATATTAAAAAAAAGAACTAAAGACAACTTCTTCAAATGCTGTGGATGTTCCTATCTCCGTCGCTAAAGTCCTCGGATTAAAAAATCTTCTATACGAACCTAAATTCAAAAAATTTTAAATAACTCAAAATATAGATCTCTCTATATATCTCAATTTTTAATGGAACGTTTTGAGGTAACATAAATTTTGAACTTGTGAAAATTTTTCCATACTTGTACATCTCCCAATGAAGTAGAAGGTATATCTCCTAAGGAAGAAGAAGGTACCGCCATCCCAAAAACATCAGACGGAATCGGTACCTGTTAAAACATTTTATCGAATTATATATATACATACATGTACATGTGTGGCAACAATTATTTATTTTAGAGTCACTTAAAAAACACTAACATACACGTGCCAACATATCATGATGGGCAGACCCATCTGCATCGTTTGAGCCAGAGGTCCCGAACGTAATATTAACATTTTCATCACGCATCATGCCTGAGAACTGCAAATGGTGTTTTAACATATAATCATACATTTTTTTTAGATTAATGTACACATACAAATAAATGTATACATGTGTACATACACATGTATTTATTACAAATTGTACACATGTATATGTAAATATAATTTCAAATCCTAAGGTCACTAACACATACCGTTCCGGTGCCCTCTTCCTCACGAAAAATTGGGTCTTGCAGACCATTGCGACAATTTATTGCGTATGTTCGGAGATCTTCAACATTCATGTTGTAAATCTCCTCATCTGTATGATAAACAAAATTGGCATGTGCATTTTCACGTGCTCTTTGTCGATTTAAGCCAATATTGACTCCACTCAATCCGCTATGAACATTTTCGATCATAACATCTCTTGCTTCACGACTTATTTGAGAAGTCGCATCCCTCTCTGATCGCAGGGTTTCGACTCGAGACGGTCGACTCACCAATGGCGGCTCAGGGCGAGGCAACTCCACATCTCGCTTAGCGCCCTTACGTTGATATAATCGACCTCTCCCCGGGCCAAAAAATTCTGAAGGAAGGTCATTATAGTTGGGTTTCATACCCAAAAAAAATTCTGCATAAAACATTTGTGCAAAATAAAGAGGAACCTCATCGTTCCATGGAAGCCTTCCAAAGGCCGCAAGATGTCGACTATACAAATATTGTGCTTTGTCTGGGTGCTTGAAATATTGCACCTTCAACATTTTTCTTTTTGGCCCTTCCTTATAATTAAACATTGACTTAGCATCATCTCTTGAAACTCTTTTTTTTATGTCCCGCCATTTATCGGGACCTATCACTATTTCTTTTCTCTTTCTCATCACTTCTACAAACGAATCAGTTGTTGGCCCCAAATCTTTGTACACTTTTACCATTTCACTCAATGAATGTGTAACTATTTCTAGGCTTTGTCTACTCTCAGCAGGTAGAGACAAAGACTCAAGATCTCTTTGCAATTTTGCATGAAGGCTTTGACACCTTTGTAAGGTGCATTCCGCCATGTTCGTTTCCCATGGTATATCAGTAATCTCAGCCGGATAAGTTGTGGTGGGTTGACAACCTTCTTCTTCAATGTAGTGCGCTGCCCTGCGTCTTTTTTGACCGCTGGCTCGAACATTTTCAGCCTCTGCATCAATATATATAAAATTTCGTATATTAGAAAAAACACGTGTAAAAAACGTTGTACAAATTTAATGAAAAAATATTGAAATTGATGGCAACCTTGATGTTGTTGGTTAACATCATCTCCAACATGACCCTGCTGAGAACCAACCCCAGAATGATGCTGCTGAGAACCAGACCCACAGTGACCCTATTGAGAACCAGCAGCCGTTGATTGCTGGCCTTCGGGGGAATAAATATCACCCCCTTCCCGCAACCTGCTACCAGTCATACCTTGACCGGTTGAACCTTGGCCACGCTCCATGGATGGAGTAGAAAGCCTTCTCCTCTTGCCTCCTAAAAATTAAAATATGAAACTTATTAACAACTAATTTCACTCACAAAGTTAATAAAAAAAATCAATTCCATATGTACACACATGTATGGAGATTTAAGATTATATTTAAATACCGTGAACATCCTCCAATCCCTGACCCTCCATATGGGATTCAGCCGATCTTCGTCTTTCATCCTCCATGATATATATCTATTGGTCAACATTCACAAAATATATTTCAAAAAATCAATACCTCGAAGTAAAATCCAGTTTGGGGCTGTTAAATCCAATATGTTCTATATATTTCTTACATTTCTGCCCTCCTATTTTTCTTTCCAACCAAGGTTTATAAAATAACATGAGAAGCAACATGAGACTTAGAACAATCATTTTTATTATCTATATGGAAGGCAAGAATGATTATATCCCCTTAAGCTTAAGCTTAAATGTAGTTTGTCAATTTTTATCATATATTTTTTGGTAAGTGTAAATGTTTTTTTATCTATAGTACAAGTCATGAGTTCCCCAATTTTACCTTATGTAAAGCATGATTCTAGGATTACTAAAGTTTGTACTTGGTTTTTTAAGAATATATCAAATAAATTTTTTGAGAAGCAAATATGGCTTGTTCCTTAGAATTTGGCACATAGAATTTCCATAACGCTTATAACCCCATCCTTACAATTTTTATAATTTCCATGATGAAGCATTTGAATTTCCTTCCCCATATTTCTTGTTAATGATTATAACCTTAAAATGGCTAATATTGGTTTGTCATCATCATCTAAAAATGACTTGGCAGATGAAAATTTACCATGTCAATCATCATCACTTCACACCATCTCATACATGACCCCTTATACATATTATATGCATGAATTTTTGGAATGTCATCCTCTCTACCTATCCCATGAATGATTGTGACAACAGGTGAATAAAATACAATTTATAAGAAGAAGATAGTTTCTAGTTTATCCTCCTCCATCCGCCCCATAGCTAGTGATTTCTCAATTTTCCACTTCCAACTTTCTATTCTCGAAATTCATTAGCAGCTAATATTATCGATAGCCACACCACTATACATATAATTATTATATACACTACTACATTAATGAACTCTACGTTGTTTGTTATTGTAAAGTCCAATAACAAACAAAGTTAATTGAGTTTAGTAGTGTATATAACAATTTCTTTGACTTCTAGGTGTGTTGTGACTATTAGTAGAATTAACTACCAAAATGAATTTCCAAAATAAAATGTTGGAAGAGAAAAAATAGGCAATCACTAAATATGGAGTGGGTGGAGGAGGAAAAACTTATAGTGTCCCTTCCTTATCAAATTTCCTTTATTCACCTAATGTCACAATCAATCATGGTCTAGATAGAAGGGATGACCTACCATAAATTCAATCATATAATGTGTAGAAGGGTCATATGTAGATGGTGTGAAACAATGATTACAAACATGGTAATTTTTCATCTACTAGGTCATTTTGAGATGATGATTACAAACCAGTGCTAGCCCATTAAAGGTTATAATCATTGGTGCCTAATGTGGGGTGGACAATTTAAATCAAGTTAGTATCAAAGTACAATTTAGCTCATTTTAGTCAAGGTTAGTTAGAAGAATTAGCTATTGGTTTCTACCTTCAATTTCCTCTGAAAATGAATGTGTACGTGCTTTTGAGAGACATTAGAGACATTAGAGTACCTTCAATTTCCTCTGAAAATGAATGTGTACGTGCTTTTGAGAGACATTAGAGGAATAAGGTCCAAATTTTTGATGAAAATGTGCTATGAAAGTAAAGGGTTTTAAAGGCAAGCATGTACGAGGCATAGTTGAGCCAAATGTTCTTCAAGAAGGGCCTAATTATTTGGGTCTTGGTTATGGAAAACATGGAAAATGCTCCAAAGCCAAGGAGGCTTGTGAGGTTTGTGTTCATGATGAATGGAACATGTACATAGTTTACCTTAAAGTTGTTGTGTTTTATGGATATTAAAATGAAGAACTTCTATTTAGATCCATTCCAGAGATTGACTGTAGGGGCATTTACTAGATATGTCACCTTTCATAAAAGATGAGATCCAGAGGCTACCTGGCCCTTTACGGACTCTGCCTATAGAACTTGTAGAAGTAAACACTAGAGGCATTAACAATATCAAAGAACGTTTTCATGCTCAGACATGGGAATGTGTCTCTTTCCCTATGCAAAAAAATAGTTCTTGAGGTAGTTAATCTTCATAGACATGTCATCAAGCAAGTCAATTTGATCATCCCTCCTTCCCTCCCTTCTAAAATAATTATGTTTTTCGGGGTCAGAAAGCCAAAATATGGAGACAATTATCACCAAATCCAACGTACGATTATGCATGATGGAGAATATCTAGCGCTTTCCCTTGTTAAATATATTAGCAAGGAAAGCGCTAGAGATTCTCCATCATGCATAATCGTACGTTGATGCTTATAGAGTGAAAAAACTGAAAGAATCAACTTGTAGGGTCATTTTAATGGGGGGTGGAGAATTCAGGTCTTTGCAAATTCAAAGTATGGTGCATGTTGCATGAAGCAAGATGTTGAAAGTAGAGTTATGTTGGACACACTTAAATGCAACAAATATGGAAATTTGTACATGAGCTCTATTATTTGACTTAAGAGTCAGTTGTTTGAAAAGGCATGTTTTGTCAAATTGTGTTTGGTTGATGGTTTTGTACACCAATATGTAAGAGTACATGGACATATTCACATGATGTGAATTTTTTTTTCTTTGAAGGAGAAAAATGATGTGTTTTCGGTTTGATGGTTTTGTTTGTGACAAGACGTCACAAGATTTTGCGAAGGTCCACTCTTTAGCGAGAGCCTCATGATTACAACCTATCCATGAGAATCAAATGGTAGTGCATCCTTATTTTGAAAACAAGTAGGATTCTAAGCTACCTAGGACTCAAACCATCATTTTTAAATTTAAAATATAATGGTGTTGTTTCAATGCCTGAATCCACAACCCTAACACATGAAATCACTAATCTAATTACACATGAAATAAATAGTTATTTTCTCCAACATTAAAAATATAACTAAAAACTAAATTCAACATAGTTGAAAGAAAAGGAAGCGCCATTGAAATGGTTTGCTGACAGATGGTTAGATTTCTTATCCAATTAAGGCCTAGCATGTATTTTGATGTTTCATGAATTTCTTTGCAAATTCAAAGTATGGTGCATGTTGCATGAAGCAAGATGTTGAAAGTACATGAGCTCTATTATTTGACTTAAGAGTCAGTTGTTTGAAGAGGCATGTGTTGTCAACTTGTCTTTCGTTGATGGTTTTGTACACCAATATGTAAGAGTACATGGACATATTCACATGATGTGAATTTTTTTTTCATTGAAGGACAAAAATGATGTGTTTTCAGTTTGATGGTTTTGCTTGTGACAAGACGTCACAATATTTTGCGTAGGTCCACTCTTTAGCGAGAGCCTCATGATTACAACCTATCGGTGAGAATCAAATGGGAGTGCATCCTTACTTTGAAAACAAGTAGGATTCTAAGCTACCTAGGACTCAAACCATCATTTTTAAATTTGAAATATAATGGTGTTGTTTCAATGCCTGAATCCACAACCCTAACAAATGAAATCACTAATCTAATTACACATGAAATAAATAGTTATTTTCTCCAAAATTAAAAATATAACTAAAAACTAAATTCAACATAGTTGAAAGAAAATGAAGCACCATTGAAATGGTTTGCTGAAAAATGGTTAGATTTCTTATCCAATTAAGGCCTAGCATGTATTTTGATGTTTCATGAATTTCTTTGCAAATTCAAAGTATGGTGCATGTTGCATGAAGCAAGATGTTGAAAGTACATGAGCTCTATTATTTGACTTGAGAGTCGGTTGTTTGAAGAGGCATGTTTTGTCAACTTGTGTTTGGTTGATGGTTTTGTACACCAATATGTAAGAGTACATGGACATATTCACATGATGTGATTTTTTTTTTCTTTGAAGGAGAAAATGATGTGTTTTCAGTTTGATGGTTTTGTTTGTGACAAGACGTCACAAGATTTTGCGAAGGTCCACTCTTGAGCGAGAGCCTCATGATTACAACCTATCCGTGAGAATCAAATGTGAGTGCATCCTTATTTTGAAAACAAGTAGGATTCTAAGCTACCTAGGACTCAAACCATCATTTTTAAATTTGAAATATAATGGTGTTGTTTCAATGCCTGAATCCACAACCTAACACATGAAATCACTAATCTAATTACACATGAAATAAATAGTTATTTTCTCCAAAATTAAAAATATAACTAAAAACTAAATTCAACATAGTTGAAAGAAAAAGAAGCGCCATTGAAATGGTTTGCTGACAAATGGTTAGATTTCTTATCAAATTAAGGCCTAGCATGTATTTTGATGTTTCATTAATTTCTTTGCAAATTCAAAGTATGGTGCATGTTGCATGAAGCAAGATGTTGAAAGTACATGAGCTCTATTATTTGACTTGAGAGTGAGTTGTTTGAAGAGGCATGTTTTGTCAACTTGTGTTTGGTTGATGGTTTTGTACACCAATATGTAAGAGTACATGGACATATTCACATGATGTGAATTTTTTTTTTCTTTGAAGGAGAAAAATGATGTGTTTTCAGTTTGATGGTTTTGCTTGTGACAAGACGTCACAAGATTTTGCGTAGGTCCACTATTTAGCGAGAGCCTCATGATTACAACCTATCCGTGAGAATCAAATGGGAGTGCATCCTTATTTTGAAAACAAGTAGGATTCTAAGCTACCTAGGACTCAAACCATCATTTTTAAATTTGAAATATAATGGTGTTGTTTCAATGCCTAAATCCACAACCCTAACACATGAAATCACTAATCTAATTACACATGAAATAAATAGTTATTTTCTCCAAATTTAAAAATATAACTAAAAACTAAATTAAACATAGTTGAAAGAAAAAGAAGCGCCATTGAAATGGTTTGCTGACAAATGGTTAGATTTCTTATCCAATTAAGGCCTAGCATGTATTTTGATGTTTCATTAATTTCTTTGCAAATTCAAAGTATGGTGCATGTTGCATGAAGCAAGATGTTGAAAGTACATGAGCTCTATTATTTGTCTTGAGAGTCAGTTGTTTGAAGAGGCATGTTTTGTCAACTTGTGTTTGGTTGATGGTTTTGTACACCAATATGTAAGAGTACATGGACATATTCACATGATGTGAAATTTTTTTTTTCTTTGAAGGAGAAAAATGATGTGTTTTCAGTTTGATGGTTTTGTTTGTGACAAGACATCACAAGATTTTGCGAAGGTCCACTCTTTAGCGAGAGCCTCATGATTACAACCTATCCGTGAGAATCAAATGGGAGTGCATCCTTATTTTGAAAACAATTAGGATTCTAAGCTACCTAGGACTCAAACCATCATTTTTAAATTTGAAATATAATGGTGTTGTTTCAATGCCTGAATCCACAACCCTAACACATGAAATCACTAATCTAATTACACATGAAATAAATATTTATTTTCTCCAAAATTAAAAATATAACTAAAAACTAAATTCAACATAGTTGAAAGAAAAATAAGCGCCATTGAAATGGTTTGCTGACAAATGGTTAGATTTCTTATCCAATTAAGGCCTAGCATGTATTTTGATGTTTCATTAATTTCTTTGCAAATTCAAAGTATGGTGCATGTTGCATGAAGCAAGATGTTGAAAGTACATGAGCTCTATTATTTTTCTTCAGAGTCAGTTGTTTGAAGAGGCATGTTTTGTCAACTTGTGTTTGGTTGATGGTTTTGTACACCAATATGTAAGAGTACATGGACATATTCACATGATGTGAATTTTTTTTTTCTTTGAAGGAGAAAAATGATGTGTTTTGAGTTTGATGGTTTTGTTTGTGACAAGACGTCACAAGATTTTGCGAAGGTCCACTCTTTAGCGAGAGCCTCATGATTACAACCTATCCGTGAGAATCAAATGGGAGTGCATCCTTATTTTGAAGGAGAAATTTCAATAGGCTTTAGGAAATTTAATTTCAAGTCATTTAATTTCACTAGAAATAATTGAGAGGTACATGAAATGAATAGTATTTAGGAAGAACAATAGTCCCTCATGGAATATGAAGAAAGTAGCCACTTCATTTTGTATATATGCATGCTTTGAGTTACTCCTCAAAAAATTTCAAAACATGTGTATTTATTACTCTACCCATCCCGATTTTCATAGGATCCATAGCACATACATTTCTATATGCCCTAGTTGTTGTAAGGCCTAATTATTTCATCACTTTCAAAGGAATTACATCAGTTGTTTCTCCTAAATCTAGCATATAGTTATGTAATAATATTTTATTTATTAGTAGGAATATATGAAAATGTTTATGAATTACATTTTTATTCCCTTGATTCATCTTTTATAACTCTATAGGATAATCCTCAAAAGTAGGGTCATCTACTTCATCAAATTTTAAGAACTTCTTAACCTTATATCTTTATTTCATATTTGCATAACTTCCACAAATGGGATAGAAACAAGATATTTTCCAAGTGTTGAAGTAAACCAACATTAATTTCATTGTACACTCTTTATATTGGTATGGTTGAATGTTGTACATCTGGTACATAGATCAATTTGTTGTTTTCATTGTTTACTCTTAAAAATTATTTGAAGTGGGAGCGAAGAGTTGGTTTCTTCCTAGGTTGGCTTACATTTCCTTTAATATGTGATCCATCCCTTTCTCTAATTCATATTTTTATCTCTTCTATTAATTATGTTATTCTTTCTATGTATTGTTAGTACTAGGGGGTGAAATAATTTCTTATCATTTTCTAAGTGGTGAGGTCGTTTGAATCTCCAATAGTTGTGTTGGTGTGGTGGGAACCATGCTAGGAGTTGGGTATTCCATTGATATGGTCAAGGTACTTAGTGTATGAGGAGCATCCAAAATCAGGCGGATTGGGATCTTGATGAGGGGGATATGTCACTTGATGCATGCAGTGATGATGGTATTTGATGAGTAAAGGACACATATAGATGAGATGAGTGTCTTTAACATAGAGCACTCAAGGGCATGCCATATACTAATTAACTGAGTTCGTGACATAACAAATGGTGGAAGAGGAATCATCAACATATGAGGTTGGTGTAAGTGGTGGTGCTACTATTGAGGCATGATGTATGGTGACCAACACATCTTGATATCGTCGGAGATTGAGACAATGTTGTGTATAATGTTTGTGTTTCACATAAATAGACAAGAGGTCGTTGGTTCTTAAACCCTTATTACGTGATGAGGTGGCAACATCACATGATGGAGTGGGGAGAAATGGGGGTGCTGAAGGGGTATGAAGGATACCCTTCAACTCATGAAGCATGGGGCATGAATTGGTGGGATGACCTAATGTGTCTCAAAGGGCACAAGGGGGACTAACCTTAGGGGTATTTTTGGTTGAAGGTTCTTTCTAAAATAAAAATTATAAATAACTATGGAAACTTGCATTAACATGTGTGTGTGTGTGTGTGTGTGATCCTAAAAATACTTAGTCCAACAAGAATAAATATACTTGGAAAATATAACCAAATATATAATAAAAATTAATTTGTGAAATACAACCAACCATATAATTGAAATTACAGGTATGAGCATTTTTATTATAAAAATAAAAATAAAAGTAAACTATGAAAATGATATTGTATAACAAATTATCCTACAAAAATTATTGTAGAAAATTTTCAAAATTGAAATGCAACCTTAAATTCCTTGCATTCTTTCATCAACTTTGTTAATAATTGAATAGTCTACTAGTTGACTATATTACCAATTGCAATGAATATTGTCTTTTCCTAATGTTCATTGTGAAAATGGATCCTCACGTTAATGTGATAGGATCTTTTTCATCTCTCAAGTTATTGATTACTAGGTCAAAGCATCCTAATGGGTAAATTAATTGTGAGATAAATTACTTGCATTAAATGTCAATCCAGGTTCTTATACTTCTGAAGTACATTTGCACAATATATGCTAAGCAATTAACTCTCAATCAAAAATGGAAATTAAGCTATGGAAATGATTGCAATACTCAAAGAAAACCAATTAATGAAAATATCTAAATGAGCACAAACACGTTATTTATCAAAGACTACATATATCAAAGCATCGAATTCAGAACTTGAAACAAATTATTCTAATTCTATACTATGAAAGCTTTTTGAAATTTGATTCTATCAAACATAAAGGTAAATCCTATTCTATTGGACTTGGAAATGAATTTTATCTATTGAACTTGAAAGCAATTCTAAGCTCTTGAATTTGAAAGAAATTCTAATCTAGTGAAATTAAATGACTTGAAATTAAATTTCTTAAAGCCTATTGAAATTTAATTTTTTTTCTTTGAAGGAGAAAAATGATGTGTTCTCAGTTTGATGGCATAATATACCAAGACATGTGTTTTTTTTTCTTTGAAGGAGAAAAATGATTTTTTTTCAGTTTGATGGCATAATATACCAAGATGTGTTTTCAGTTTGATGGCATAACCGGCCAGGAAAACTTCCTCCTAAAACCATAATATACCAACACATGTCCACAATTAAGAAGAGTATTAAAAGGTTAATTCAATAGCAATGTGGAAACAATAAATGTGAATAAAAACATAATATTACAAGATTTTTTTTTCAAGAGAAAAAAAAAACACTATTTTCAGTATATTAAAAGGGGAAAACAGTCTATATACCGATTACATATGTCCACCCACAGAGGGAGAGCCCATGTTTATCCAAACAGGATAAAAGGAAGACTCAGCCCTGGCCAATTGTGGTAAAAAACCCCATATCAAAAAGATACAGAATCAGCAGAAATATACAGTATGACCCTCATATGGGATATGAGGAAATATGTAAAGTAAAAAGCAGAATACGGGAATGATGCATATAACTCGAGGGTAGGATGATACAGAAAAAGACATCAGACACCCTGATGATCAGTTCCACCCAAAAAGCACAAATAAAGTTCAAAGACCAGCCCCCTTTGAGAGGAAATAGTAGTTATGGTTGAATCAGATCTTTATCAGTAAACATTGTGTTGAAATTCAGTTTTAACTGAAGGGAAGTTTTGTTGAATTGTCCAATTAATCTTGAAGCTATTGTGTTGAAATTCAGTTTTAACTGAAGGGAAGTTTTGTTGAACTGTCTAATTCAGTGATAGAAGAGCGTGCATAAGCCATTTTAGCAGAGCGTGCATAAGCCATTTTAGCCCAAATCTGAAGCAACGTTACTGCCCATCAAAATCTATTGTAATTTTTGCTCCGAGGAATAAGAAAATTTTTATAAAGAAAACTACAAGGAAAGTTTTAATAAGCCACAATATCCCTACAATTGTCAAAACAAGCTAAATTTTCAGGGCCTGTTTAGTGGCTATTGCAGCTCTATTTCTGGGTTGGATATAAAGCAACTTATATGATGTAACTACTTCATTTATTAATGCAAAATATGTTGTTTTTTTCTCTGTGAAAAGCTAAATTTTCAGTGCATTTTCATTTTTAAATGTCAAGCTAATCTTTGAAGCTTATGAAAAACATAAATGAAAACAACTAAAATATAACATATACTAACAAATTTTTAATTAACAAATCAGTAAAAAAATTATCATATCATTTACATTAAAAACTGAACATACATATCAGTAAAGGACGACGAGGAGAATTGTTATATTTTTCTGAACTAAAATATAACATATATTAACGATGGCGGACGTAACAGAATACCCGGCAGATTTTCATGATGGCGCCCGTAACAACGACCACCAACAACTCGACCAACGCGGCAATCAGAAACACAACAGCAACTCGACCAGTTGCGGCAATCAGAAACACAGCAACAACTCGACCAATGCGGAAATCAGCAACAGAGCAGCAAAAATCGCGCGCCAACAATGAAAACAGTAACCTTACTGCTTTCACGGGCGATTTATTTATAGAAAAATAGTTCGGCCGAACTTTTAAATAAGTTCGGCCGAACTCCTATTGCTGGTTTTCCAAACCTCCGGCAAAAATTATGTTTGCTGCACCGTCACTGTGCCGTCAATCTAAACGGACTCAAAAGTTCGGCCGAACTTTCTAAGAAAGTTCGGCCGAACTATTATATAGTTCGGCCGAACTTTATAAAATGTTTGGTCGAACTATTACCGAATTTTTTTTTCTGCCCCCGATTCTCACAAAAGTGTAACCGAGCTTCACGTTTTTGCCCTTTAATTATTATTCCTGGTCATGTTTAACCCAAAACAAAGACATTAATTAGATAAATCTTTATTTGTCTTATTATTTTCTAGGAATAATTATTTAAATATTATTTAAATAATATTCCTTGTTAAATATGACTAAATCACCCATAAATAATTAAATAAATCATTATTTATTTGATTATCCTTCAACCACTTCCTTAAAATGATAAATAAATCATTTGTTTATTTATTATTCACAAATAAAGGGATTTGACCCAAGTCAAATACCTTTTCCCTCCAACAAATATAATAAAATATTCCATAAAAGGTGGATCTAGATTTGGTTAATGTTATTTTAATCATGTACCAAGATCTAGAATGACCCAATATTTTGTTATAAATAGGAGGGTTTTTCCTACCATTCTTCACCTTTTTTTGCCTATTAGATCACTCTGGATCTATACTCTTGGTCTGACTTTGAGCCATTATCATTGTCATATTTTCCATTATTTGATGTGTGAGCTCCCTTTGAGTTCTATCTTTGTCTGGGTTTTCTACACCAACAAGAGAGAGAAATGCTAGATTTGAAGTGCTGAGGACTTCCAAGAACCCATCCCATTGAGGAGAATTGGAAACACCTTCTTGTTTTCCTCCCAGGTGCCCTTAATACAAAAATTTCTTTCAAAAAATATTGTTCTTGTCTTGTCTATTGGATGTATGGAGCAAAACCTTATTTTTACTGCTTAATGTCTCTTTATGCATAGATCTGGTTTTTTGCAGCACTTGTCTTGATCAACTAACTGCAGATCTGAAGATATTGGCAGCCATATTTGATGTTAGGGCTATAAGTTATGCGTAGCTAAAGTGGTCTTTTTTCGTACACTTCGACAAAATATTCATACTAACAATATGATATACCAAGACTCATGCTTAAATCGTTACGAAATCAACTATTTCTTGTTGTATCCAAAAACAACAACACACATTATCGGAGACTTAAAATTAACTATAGAAGCAATCTTCCCACGCCTTAAATAAGTCAAGGGAGGAATACACCATGAAAGGTTGTGTAATGTTTAGTAAGATAAAAAAAAAATTGTTAGGTTAGGGGATGTTACAATATTAAAAATTGAATGAAATATATATCTTTTTCTTATTATTACTTTCAATTATTTTTTTGTTTGGATATTGAATGTTTGTTATATACAACATTAAAATATTTTATTTTAACATTATATATATATATATATATATCCTTATCCTACTTGTATATTTTTTAATCTTAAATATTCTTTTTTTTAAAAGTTGATATGAAATTGTATTAAGTGATGTGGACATTGAAATAATTTATCTATGAATGAGAGTGAGTGAGCATTGGGTTGTAATATCAACAAAAAATGGGTTACCATAGTGAGGTTGAGATTATTGATGTTCTATAAAGATGTTAATTAAGCTAACTAAACATGCATATTCATTTTTGTTTTTTATTATAGTTGGCACTACTTTTCTATTCAGAGAATATTTTATTTTAATTTTAAGAGGGACACATGTCAACTCTATGTTGAGTTGAAATGAAATATCACATCCCCTCATACTGAGCTGTCGAATGCATCTGTCGACGCAATAACCATATGATAATCATGCCTTTAATGCCATGGTTACTCATCAAATGCTTGATAGCAACATGGTCAATGTGTATGAAAAATTCATATCCAGTGATATAATGCTTGAAATTATTGAGAGTATGAAAAATAGAAATATATTCATTTTTAGTTATGGTGTAATTCAATTATGCATTGGGAAAATTATTACTAGTAAAATAAATTGCATAAGGAAAATTATCTTGTTGTTGACCAAGCACTACCCATATTTCCCTTTCTAATGCATCAGGGTGAATGTGGAAAGGTAGGGTCCAATTAGGGCTATGTAGGACGCACGTTGAAATGATTTTTTCATTAATGCATCAAAATATTCTTGACACTTGAAACATGACCAACAAAAATATGAATCCTTAACCAACAAGGAAAATAGAGGAGAAGCAATCTTGTTGAAATCTTTAATGAGCCTCCTATGGTATCGTGCATGAACACATAAACTTCTAACATCATTTTTATTTTTCAGAATAATATGGTGTTTGATGATGTTCAAATTTCTCTACCTTAATCCCTTTTGAGGATAGATAATTCCCTAGTACAAAATCTTCACTCATGAGAAAATTGAACTTATCAAGAATCAATGAGAGATTGATTTGTTCACATCTTTAGAGAACCTTGCTAAGGTTGGTGAGAGCTTCCTGAAAAGTATTTCCATATGAGGTAAATTCATCCATATAAAGCGCTACGATGTCATTGGAAAGGGATGAAATTATGCTAAGCACCACCCTTTGAAATGTGGTTGGGGCATCACATAATCCAAAGGAACTTTATAAGAAGAATTTCCCCATGGAAAAGTAAGAATGGTTTTTTTCTTGATCTTTAAGGATGAATTGAATTTGGTTTTAAGCACTAAACCCATGAAAGAATGAAAATGAATTCTTTTATGCTAAAACATCTAGGGTTTTATTAATGAAAAAGGTAAGGGAACATTAGGGAAATTTTGAGGTCTAAAATTAACCTCATAAGGAAAATAAGAAAATAATAGTTGGAATAATAAAATAAGACACATGAAGTTTTAAAGAAAAAAAAGAAGCAACTTTTATTTTTAATGTTTTTAATTTTTATAATTGTATTTTTGACTTATCTCCTTGTAGGTTCACTCAAATTTCAGGTGTAGACACATATGGTTGCATAATTATATTTCTCATCTAACGAGTACCAATTCTGCATATCGAAAATATATGAAAAAACTATGTTGAACACATTTTTAAAATATATTTTTGATTATTTTCAATATGGATCTACTCAAAAGTATGCAGAGTTAGTACTCGTTAAATGTGGAATTTAATTCCACATTGAAGGAGTGTCTAATCTTGAAATATGAGAGAACGTACAAGGCGATAAGTCAAAAATACAATTAAAAAAGAGTAGTTTTCTTCTTTTCCCTCCAAAATATTTTCCCTTGGGGATGAAATAACCATCTTGAATCCTATTGGTCCTTTTAAATTTAATTTTTTTAGTGCATTTTTGTTTTGAAGACCATTTTTTAACTCAAAATTCTGCTAATGAGTGCTCCTTCCTAATGGAAATTTTTAATTCTTTAGTCCACACATATTTTCCACTTACCATTTATTTTAGGAAAAATAACCAAATAAAACACCCACTGAGTATTGGAAATATGATAAATGAACCTAATATTTAAAATTTTTAGCAATTCCTCTTTAACAATGTATTTTAATAAGAGGCTCTTTCTTCTTTAGGGTTGAAAATTAAGTTTATGATACTATTTTATATAAATTTGATGGGTAAAAGTATATGGATGGACTCCCTTAATCCTTTTATAATCCCATTCAAAAGTATAAATGTTCTTTTTCAAAATAGTGACTAGATCTTGCTCTTGATTTGTAGTAAGAGAGGGAGGTGTTGATTTTCACTAGTTTAGAGGGGAAAAGTTACATTTATTTGATGGTATTTGATTAGATCTTGTAGTGAATAGGTCTACCTAAAATTTGTCCCTTGAGCTACTAGTTTTCCCGAGGGTTTCATCATTGTTGAGACCATCAATCCTCATAACAATAATATTAATTTTGTAAAAAAATGGAAATTAAGTCATCTTCGTCAACATTTTTTATGTTAAGAGCCCTTTTAATAATACAAACAAGATAGGATGATGTAAGGTTGGGGTCATCTCCTTATTCATCCTCCACCCAAGTGGGAAACTATTCTTCAAATAAGTATAATAAGAGTTCCTTTTTGGATTTTACAATAGTGAAGGTTGTATTACTAGCCCTAAAACTGACATAGGCATTTGTTGTAGCCAACCAAGGTCTCCATAATATGAGTGGATTCCCATTGAACTTAATATTTAGTTTTAAGACTAAGAAACATATATTTTACTCCCAAGAATCAATTAATACCATGAGATCTTCTATCATGCCCTATTGCTCCACTGTTGATATATTAGCAATTTGAAGCATAGTAGTGGTTTTTCTCAAGAAGTCTTGAAGCTTGAGTTTGAACATAATGTCCCTAATCATGATGTTGATAACAACTCCTAGATCAATCAAATTATGTTTAACTACAATTTGATTAATGTGTAAGTCCACAATTAATCTACCTAGATCGAGATACTTAAATACAATCATCATTCCAACAATTATATCAACTAGTTTCCCTATGATGTTGATTTTGGAGGAACCCCTTTTTCTCCTCCTAGGTCTTCAAGGAAAAAATTCCTCTTCTTTAATATTTTGCAAGAGGGGTGTGTTAACACATAAAATTTTCAATTTCCCTAAAATTTCAGTCTCTTCAGGTGTATGTGTCTTCTTTATGATCGACCTATTAGGCTAAGGTGGGATTTGAGAAAAACTTTGCGGGGTAGTTTCCTTCCTTTCCTTTTCTAGATATTCTTGTGGATAAGGATGAGGAGGTTCCTGCAAGACTCTCCCTAATCTAAGGTTGATTTCCTAAAATTCAATGAAATAAGTCTGATAAGCAATCTCACTATTGTAAATAGGACATCGTTGGTTATTATTGGGGTTTTTTGGGTTGGGAAAGAAGTTGAGGTTGATTTGATGTAAAATTATTTTGAGGTGTGCTAGGATATTGAGAATTAGGCATAAAGATTTGTGCCTAAGCCATTGGAAGCCTCCAACCTTGTGAAAGATTAGTCCATTAAGGAGGATAGTTTGGGAATTATCGATAAGGATGGAAAATATAATGGTTTGGGTACTACCATGGGGTAGGAATGGTCTAAGATAATGCATTATGAGGACACCAAGAGCGATTTTGAAGCTATGCATGGTAATTATTGAAATATTATGAAGGTTTGAATCCCATACCTTGTTAATATGGCCTTGGTGTTGCTACCATATTTTAGTTAATGAATAATATTTATTCCATGCTTCCTTGAGTTACTTAGTATATAGCCTTAAAACGTAAAAAATAAGGACATTTGTCAATAGGATGTTGTTCCTCACTGTAATGTCCCTAAATTTTTCTACTTTTCAAAATAGGCAGTTAAGAACTTTAAGGGTTAAGGTGGACCCAAAAGAACATATTGAGGATGGATATATAATATTAAATTAAGTTAATAAAATAAAATGGAATTAATGTGCAATGACTAGATTGAGATTTGAGATCTGGAAACCCAATCCATGAGGATGGATAAGGTTGTAAGACTTTCCAAGACTTCAAAAAACCCTTGGAAAGAATAAAGTAAGATACTAAAATTATATTTGGAGATAAATATCTAAATACCCCAATAAAAAGGAAATTATTGGGAAGAGGTGGAATAAAGCTGGAAAGCAGAAAAGCTAGCTTTAAAAGTAACTTTGTGGAAGAAACAAAGGGAAAGCCTAGGCAAACAGGAATACAACATCCTGAATTAACTGGACGAAGTTAAGGGAAACAGGCTGGGGGAAAGCAAAGCTTAAATAAGCTGTTTTAGGATAGACAAGGGGATTTTATACCACTGGAGGAAAATATCTCCGCTCGAGGGTGAGCTATGGAGAAAGAGCTCTAAGGTTGGGAGGCAACTAGTCTAACCTAAGTGGTATACAACATTAAATTGATTTGTTTTTGAATTATTATGAATCTGTTAGGAGTTATTAAAAATATCAAGTAGTTGAATCTGAATGAATTCCTGTATATGATTTCGAGTTTATACTGTTGAATTCAGATAAGTTAGATTTATAAAATTTGTGGTCTGTACATTGAACATAAATAACTATAAGGAAAATAGTTATTCTGCATGGTTGTATAGATATATCCTGTAGAGGACCAAGTCTCAAAATATCTAAAACCCAATATTGGGTTCAGATATGAAGCTAGGTACCATACAATAAACTAACATTTCCGTAAATTAAATGTTTTAGTATTTTGTTATCATATTGTATAGTTCATTGAAAAGAATATATTTTAACCATAAATTAATATACATAAATGATAAATGTGGATACCATATAGCATGAGATATGATGTAATACACATATAAATATTTCCTGTACTGTTTAGAAAAAGATAAAATCTAAACTCTATTTAAATATACAGAGGACATATACATGCATATATCTGAATGGTATTATTTACTAAATGCTGAAAGTAAAAGAATGGTTGGAAATAGCCCATTATGGCGATTAGTATGCCGATGAAAGGAAAATAATATGTCATATAGAGTCCACTAATTTAAAGTAAATAAATTCTAAGAAAAGCAAGCTAGCACAACAAGAGTTACGTACTGTCATAATATTGTTATCATCTGCGGATTTTATATAAAAAAGAAAGTCTTCTGATTTACATGAAATTATAAACAAGGTTTATAGTATACTTTAAGAGGAATCAGAAATAAAATTACATTTAAGAGGAAAGAATTTATACTGCAAGGACTTAAAAATTTATAATAAAATAACGCATATGGTATCTTCTCACAAAGGTGTTGACAATTGTAAAAGGGATTACAATTGAGAAAAAATAAATAAATGAAGTGGTACAGAAAACACTAAGTTCTGTTGTCAATTATAAAACAGATATATAGAGGACTCTTTGGCCTTTTATAAAAGGGAAAAATTTTCAACTCTTGAGGAAAACGTATTCATTGAATAAATATGGAGAAACCATGATGAGCTGGATTAACCTGTGAACATACAAAAATCCAAGTATTATGATGAATAATTTAGGTACAGAGGATGTTTGTTAAGAGCAAAAACATATGACTATTTGTCATACCTGCGTATGATAGAAAGGGAAAATAATATCGAGAAATAGTATCTAAATTTTAAAACTACAAAATAACTTAAAGAAAAAAGTTTAAATACTTATAGGACATTATAGTAAAGTGGGAAATCACTAGTCACTTGTATATTTGATGCAAAATTTGTATTATTCATACATTGTGAAAATATGAAATTCTTCAACTCTTTACTGGAAAAGAGCAAGGGCATTAATTCATAATATAGGATTGAACAAGTAAATAGAACAACATGACTGAGAAAGGTTGTGTAAAATAATTGTAAATAAGACTCAGGTTTGATGAGTCGAAAATGATATTCTACATCAGAATCTTGGTAAAATGGAACAATAGTAAATTTTTTAATTAGCCCAAGAAATTCACGAGGAAGGAATGATACTACTTAGTTTATGAAATCATTTCAAGAGGGAAACTACCATAGTGACATAAGTGTGATAAGTAGAATATTTTAATCATATTTTTGATACACGATTGAAATCAACCATTCATATGGTAAACTGATGGTTCCTTAACTTACCAATTGGGCGGCCTATAAGCGTAGGAGTCGACAGGGAGCTAGATAGTCATTTATGCATTTCAAAATAACGTGATGAGAGGATATTTGACAATTTGAAATTATACTACAATTAACAATACATAGTGGAAATAAAAAGGAACTTGGTATCATTAGAATACGATATTCCTATTTTGGGAAATACCACAATCGGAGTTTTCCCCAAAGAATTTAAAGATGTAATCGATCCCCAACGAAAACTGTATATATATTGAACAAAAATTTAAAAGATCTTAAATCAGCAACTAAAGTTTGGATTCAGTCTCCAATCATGAAAATATTATTTCTAAATACCTGTTCCACAGTCCTTTACTCACAAATTTGAATTATGAATGAGTACAGAAAATTCTTAAATATGTTGTAAGAGAACACGATTTAAGAAAAGACTTACTCAAACGCCTCTTCGGGAAAAAATGTTGGCAATATGATGCAAGTGTTTTCCTTGATGGAAACCTAATTAATGAAGGACTTGAAGGTGCATTTAGAAGCAGCACTGTGACTTGGAAGGTTGATATATATTATATAGTAGACAGAGTGAAGAATAGAAGTGCATTTACAGTAGAAGCAATATCAGTCTAGGCAGAATATTTGGGTTCCTGTGGACATTTGGAAAATCCTTTGTTATCAACAGATGAGATTAATGGTGCTCTGGTTCTGTACGGTCTACAACGTATACAAACTGGTAAACAATGGAGTTATATATATTCTTTGAATATATGATATGAACCTCGCCGTTGAACCCGCAATGGAACACAAATTGACTATGGAAAATGCATGAGCCGTGTAATTAGATTTATTATGCTTTGGTGTAGGTTTGGAATAAATTAACCCCTGAATTCTCGTAGTATCGAAGGTCTAAAGTTGCAGTGTTATTGATTAGTCTACGAGTCTCGGCTTTGACTGTGTAATAGAACCCTTTTATACGCAAACGGAACCTGGAGTACGGAGCGGAAATTGGATTACTGTTTAAAAACTGCGAGTGAATAGTGAAGGTGGTATCTAGGTTTCTTCGCACCACCTTTCGACGATACGTGGTATTTTCTGATTAAGGAGCGATTCCATACAGGTGTTGACACGTTTCCCTGCAAAAACCACCAAGTGCACGATAACGATCGTCCACCGCACATTAACAATCGACCCAGGACGGCCAGCGAAATTGCTTTTGCACCGTCGATCTGAAAAGAAGCTATTGGACGGTGATCATTCAATGAAGAAGTGCGGATGATAATTAAGATGTACGAAGAATAACATGCCATCACACGTCATTTCCTGTGCAAGTTTCCCAAGCGATATCCGTCAATTTTGAAAGCTCGTGATCCAACAGTGATCGGGAAATGGACTTGTGCAAAGTTTATTTTGGACGAAGGGGCGCATATGTGGGCCAGGGGTCAAAGTTTTATTGAAATATTAAAACTATTTGAACGCATTGGATATTGTTTATAAAGTCCGAATAAGGGTTTAAAACTTTGTAAATATATTTATTTATCAATTTATTCAAATTGATAAATAAATTAAAAATAAATCAAGGAGGTACATAAGGGTGCTAAAGGAAATACCGTCCAGGAATACCATCAGTAGTTAAATGGTTTTGACCCATGGTTTTAATAAGGGCGAAAACTATAAAAAGTGATGAGAATTATGAAGAAAGGTGGTAGGGATGAAAATAAAAATGAATCTACTTTGGAGATATCTGTAGAAATAAACCCTCATATATCTGAATCGAAGGTGCACGTGAAAATATAATGATCATATCGACTAACAAAAGGATGAAGAACATGTGCATGCTTAAGGGTGATGAATGAATGAAGCTCTCAAAGGAATATCTGGATGGGGGAACTCAGTTCTTAACTGTAAAATCTGAATGAACCTCTGGTCTTAAACAAAAAACGAAGTCATGAAGAACTGACGCTTGTCTGCTATAAGAACACATATGAATCCGGGTAAGTTTTTGTAGATCCGGCCTACTCTGCAAACATATTATTATTACAGGTCCATACAAGAACATCACGTATATATATATATCTAGTCATTTACATTGAAAGTGCATATGACAGTTGGGGTTTCTGAAGATTAATATACACAGAAGGATACACGGGATGTTGAATGCATATATTCTCTGAAATTTGGATTACTTCTGATGTATAGGTTACAGTGGTCACACTATGAAGAATTAGGGAAAATATGTTTGTTGATAATTGAATAAAGGGTTGCATTGAAACTGTTTGAACCTGTGTGAAAATTGATGAAAAGTGGTCTGCAGTGGATCAGACGGTTGAAGCCTTCTGTATATAGAAGCTGATGTTATGATCAGGGGGTTGTAGCTCTCTTCCAGGAGAGGCTGGTAAATGAGAGAATGTTGTAGCCTTCTGCAGGTAGGTGCCTGCATGCTGGTATAAGTCTGCACCAACATAGAAATTGTAATATGTTTTCGTTGTAATAAAATATTGAAGACAGAGACTTCAGCAGCGGTGGTTTTCTCCCGAATTGGGTTTCCACCTTAAATCCTGGTGTTCATATGTGTTGCTTATGTTTGATGGTTTGTACAGTTATTTCTATTCATGCTTGCTACTTATCTGATAAATAAATGATGCAATGATCTAAGTAAAGACATGATAAAATCTCTGGACATACAAGTTGGATGCAGTAATGTAACATATGTTTTTAAGAGAAAGGAAAACTAAAAAATTTGTCAGTCAGCTCTAAATACTGATTCACCCCCCCTCTCATTATTTTTCCCAACAATTGGTATCAGAGCAGGTCCTTCTGAAAAACTTAGATACTAGAAGGAAGATCAATCAAGATGAGAAATCAAGATGGAACAGCTTCTATCAGGCCTCCACTCTTCAATGAAAACAACTTAATATTTTGGAAAACAAGGATGAGATCCTATCTTCAGTCTCTGGGAGCAGATGTATGGGCTATTTTTGAAGGAGGATATCAATATCTAGCCACAGTACCAACAGATCCAACAGAAAGAAAGAGTTATGAAACAAATGCAAAGGCAGTCAATGCTCTATTGGGAAGTCTAACTGAATTAGAATTTGTCAAATTCATGCAGCTGAATACAACAAAGGCTATATGGGACAAAATCATTTTAAGCTATGAAGGTGATGCAAAGGTAAAAAGTGCTAAACTTCAAACTCTCAAAATTCAATATGAGAATCTAAAAATGCTTAATGAAGAAAGCATTGCAAATTTCTTTCTACATCTTGATGATATTGTAAATCGCATGAGAAATCTGGGAGAAACAATAACTGAATCTACTTTGGTTGAGAAATTTTTATCTCTAACAGCAAAATTTGAGTCAAAAGTTTCAGCTCTTGAAGAAAAGTAGGATCTTCAAAATCTTACTGTGGTACAACTTCATGGCATACTAACTGCATATGAAATGAGAAGAGGAGGACCATATGAAGTCAAAGAAGCAGTCTTTAGAACTTCTAAAAAAGGGAAGGAAGTACAAATGACAGAAGGATCAGGATATATCTCAGAAGAAGATGAGATAAACTTCGTAAAGAAACTTCAACTTGGCACAGGACGGTTCAGAGGTAAGCTTCCTTTCAAATGTTTTGATTGTGGAATATTTGGTCATTATGCTGCTAAGTGTCCTTATAAAGAAACACATAAAAAGGGGAAGGAAGTAGCAAGAAGGAATAAAAATCATTTTAGCTCTAGAAAGAGTTTCTATACTCATGAAGATAGTGATGGGTTATCTGATAGTGAAGAAGAATGTGAACAAGACCTTAGACTTCTCATGGCATTTGAAAAAGAATATAGAGAAGAAAAGGATACTTTTGTGGATGCTCTAGAAGACAGTGATTTTTTTGATGAAAACAATAAACTTAAAATCTGCCTAGAAGAGAGTAAAATAATCATAGAAACTCTGAAAAATCAGCTTGAAGAGAAGGAGAAGCACAATGAGAAATTAGAGTGTGAAGTAGTAAGTCTAAGAAAATAAATTGAGAAAGTAAAGACTCTGAATCTTAGATTTTCTAAAGGATCTGAAACCTTAGATGAAATCATCAAGGTACAACGTTCTCCTCTTATAAAGACAGGACTTGGATATACCAGAGAATCTTCTCAGCCTTCAGCACCAAATTATCTAAAAACAGTTACAACTAGTTTACAATATGCAGCCACTCAGCAAGGGAATAAAGAATGTTTACAAGTAAAGCATGATCATATCAATTCAAAGAACACTAAAAGGAATGTCTTTCGTGGAAACACCAATCAACAAGTAAATTCATATAGAAGATTTTATGATCACAGAAATTTCTTCTTCAATGGACAATGCTTCTCATGTCACAATTTTGGTCATAAAGCTATTCAATGTGTTGCATATAAAACCATCATGACAAGAGAAGCAAGAAAGAAAAGGATTGATATTGAAACAAAGAAGAATACTTATAACAACTTTTCTCCTCTTCAAAATGAAGTTGAATGTGCTCACTGCAATAACTTTGGCCATGAAGAATCTGAATGTAGGAGCAAAGTGCAGCTAAAAGAAGATGTTCCATCAGGCTCCAAAGTATGGAAAAAGAAGGAATTACAAGTTGAAAATTGTGGCATAGCGCTATTTGCAGAAGATGAAGAAAACCAATGGTACATTGATAATGGATGCTCAAGACACATGACAGGTGATAAAGAAAAACTTCTTGCATATAGTGCTCTAGAAAAAGAAAAGAAGGTTACATTTGGAAATGATACTCCTGTGGTCATTAAAGGAAAAGGGTCTATTTTTCTAAAAGAAAATGTGAAAGCTAATGAAGTCATGTATGTGGATGGATTAAGGAATAACTTGTTAAGTGTAAGTCAAATGTGTGATCAAGGAACTGAAGTTGTCTTTAGTTCAAAAGAATTTGTGGTACGTGATCTTGATACAGGTAAAGCAATTATAAAAGGGAAAAGAACTCCAAACAACCTATATATATTGAAGAACTGCAAAGAACAATGTTATTTGAGTAAATCTTCAGAAAACTAGCTATGGCATAGAAGGTTGGGGCATCTGAGCTTTTCTCAAATCAACAAATCAAGCAAACTTAAAGTTGTTCATGATCTTCCCAATATTACTCTACTTGAAAATATCTTATGCAAATCTTGCCAATTCGGTAAGCAAACCAGAGTACAATTTAATTCCAAGGAAGGATCATCAAGCAAGCCGCTTGAACTCATTCATACTGACATATGTGGACCTATGAGGAAAAATTCACCACATGGTGAAGAATACTATATCTTGTTCATTGATGATTTCTCTAGAATGTGTTGGATTGGGCTGCTTAAACACAAAGATGAAGCATTTGAGAAATTTCAGATCTTCAAAACACTAGTTGAGAATGATTTAGATCTAAAAATCAAGTGTCTCAGATCTGATAGAGGAGGAGAATATACATCTAATGAATTCCTTGAGTTTTGTGAACAACATGGCATAAAAAGGAAGTTTTCTGTAGCTGGCACGCCACAACAGAATGGTGTTGCAGAAATAATGAGCAGAACAGTTCAACAAATGGCTAGAGCTATGATTGATGATTCTGGAACACCTGACACATTTTGGGGAGAAGCAACACATACAGCAGTAAAAATTCTCAACAAAGCACATGTTCGTGTAAATAGTGATAAAAATCCATATGAACTCTGGTATGGTAATCCTCCCACTATAAAGCATTTTAGAATTTTTGGGAGAAAATGTTTTATCAAGAATAATGATGAAAAACTTGGCAAGTTTGAACCCAGAGCAGATGAAGGAATATTTCTTGGTTACTCCTCTAGGAGTAGGGCATATAAATGTTATAATAAAAGACTTTGGAAGATTGTTGAATGTATTGATGTTGTTATTGATGAGTCTCCTGCAGCTCCAAAAGAAGAAAAGAAAACAACAGATGAAGATGATGATGACACATATCCTTCTACATCAAATAATAATGATACAAACAATGAACCCAGTAAAGAACCCGAAGATGAATTGTCTGAAAAGGCTCCATCCAGATATGTTCAAAAGAACCATCCAAAATCTCAAATTTTGGGAGAAAAGGGATCAGGTGTACAAACAAGAAGGACTCTTGTGGGATCCTCTAGAAATCTAGCATTTCTGTCCACTATTGAACCTCACAGTGTCAGTCAAGACAAAAAAGATGAATGCTGGATTCAAGCCATGAATGAAGAGCTTGATCAAATTGAAAAGAATCAGACTTGGGAATTAGTACCAAGACTTCAGGACAAAAATGTCATTGGAACTAAATGGATATTCAAAAACAAGTTAAATGAGAATGGGGATGTTATAAGAAATAAAGCTAGACTTGTTTGCAAGGGGTATGCTCAACAAGAAGGTATAGACATTGAAGAAACTTTTGCTCCTATCGCCAGACTTGAAGCCATAAGAATGTTTCTTGCTTTTTCAAGCTTCCAACAAATCAAAGTTTATCAAATGGATGTTAAATCTGCTTTTCTCAATGGTGATCTAGAAGAAGAAGTTTATATAGAACAACTAGAAGGTTTCAGCTTGGAAAATGATGAAAAACTTGTTTTTAGACTTAAGAAAGCTCTATATGGTCTCAAACAAGCTCCAAGGGCATGGTACTATTGTCTTGACAAATATCTCCATCAATAAGGATTCTCAAAAGGATATGCTGATAGCAACTTATACACAAAAACTGAAAATGACAAACTATTAATTGTGGTTGTATATGTTGATGATATAATTTTTGGAAGTAATGAAGAATCTATGAGTCAAAAATTTGCTTCTGATATGCAGCAAGACATTGAAATGTATTTACTTGGGGAACTAACATTCTTTCTTGGTTTTCAAGTGCAACAAGCAACAAATGGAATTTTATTATCACAAGAAAAATACCTTAAGAAAATCCTAAAGAAGTATGGCATGGAAGATTGCAAACCTGTAAGTACACCAATGATAACCGGATGTAATCTCAGTGCTAGTGATGATTCTCCCACGGTGAATCAACCAGAATATAGATCTATGATAGGAAGTCTACTTTATCTCACTGGGACAAGACCAGACATTATGCATGCAGTTGGGATTGTTGGATGATTTCAAGCCAATCCAAAAGAGTCTCACCTTCAAGCTGTGAAAATAATATTCAAATATGTAAAAGGAACTCAAGATTTTGGACTATGGTATCCAAAGAATGCTGATCTTACTCTTCATGCATACACTGATGCAGATTGGGCTGGAAGTATTGATGATCGGAAAAGCACTAGTGGTGGTGCATTCTATATGGGGCCCCGGTTAGTATATTGGTTTAGAAAAAAGTAAAGCTCCATTGCTTTATCTATAGCAGAAGCAGAATATGTGGCTGCAGCATCATGTTGCACTCAACTTCTTTGGATGATGCAAATCCTACAATATTTTCAAATTAAATGTTCACCCCCTATCTCCATTATGTGTGATAATACAAGTGCCATCAGTATCTCAAAGAATCCTGTTATGCATTCCAAGACCAAGCACATTCCCATCAAATATCACTTCTTACGAGAACAAGTGCTTGAGCAAAAGGTAAAATTAGAATATGTTTCCTCCAAAGAACAGGTTGCTGATATATTTACCAAACCTCTACCTAGGGAAGCGTTCGAATATCTCAGACAGAAACTTGGAGTAGTCTCTGCCATGCAGAGGATCAGGTCTACTTAATTACAGAAGACTAAGTTGGTTGTGAGGGGCTGTTGGGCATCTCTGAATGCACATGCTAAGGGAGAGCATTGGTCCTATGAAAAGGATGCACTGTTGGTCTTCATAAGTCATCTTGCTATATTATGAAGATGCAACATGATCTCAGGGGGAGCATGGTAATGTCAAACATTTTCCCTTGATGTCAAAGGGGGAGAGTATCATGGTGTTTGAATAATGGTTACAATCAATGTATCTATCTACTGTAATGCTCAAACACTATCTGGTTGCCATCAAGTCCAAAGGGGGAGATTGTTGGCAATATGATGCAAGTGCTGTCCTTGATGGCAACCTAATTAATGAAGGACTTGAAGGTGCATTTAGAAGCAGAATTGTGACTTGGAAGGTCGATATATATTATATAGCAGACAGAGTGAAGAACAGAAGTGCATTTACAGTAGAATCAGTATCAGTCTAGGCAGAATATTTGGGTTCCTGTGGACATTTGGAAAATCCTCTGTTATCGACAGATGAGATTAATGGTGCTTTGGTTCTGTACGGTCGACAGCGTATACAAACTGGTAAACAGTGGACTTATATATATTCGTTGAATATATGATATGAACCTCGCCGTTGAACCTGCAGTGGAACACAAATTGACTATGGAAAATGCATGAGCCGTGTAATTAGATTTATTATGCTTTGGCGTAGGTTTGGAATAAATTAACCCCTGAATGCTCGTAGTATGGAAGGTCTAAATCTGTAGTGTTATTGATTAGTCTACGAGTCTCGGCTTTGACTGTGTAATATAACCCTTTTATACACAAATGGAACCTGGAGTACGGAGCAAAAATTGGATTACTGTTTAAAAACTGCGAGTGAATAGTGAAGGTGGTATCCGGGTTTCTTCGCACCACCTTTCGACGATACAAGGTATTTCCTAATTAAGGAGCGATTCCATACATGTGTTGACACGCGTCCCTGCAAAAACCACCAAGCGCACAATAATGATCGTCCACCGCACGTTAACAATCGACCCAGGATGGCCAGCGAAATTGCTTTTGCACCGTCGATCTGAAAAGAAGCTATCGGACGGTGATCATTCGATGAAGAAGTGCGGACGATAATTAATATGTACGACGAATAACATGCCATCAGACGTCATTGCCCGTGCAAGTTTCCCAAGCGATATCCGTCAATTTTGAAAGCTCGTGATCCAACTGTGATTGGGCAATGGACTTGTGCGAAGTTTATTTTGGACGAAGGGGTGCATATGTGGGCCAGGGGTCAAAGTTTTATTGAAATATTAAAACTATTTGAACGCATTGGATATTGTTTATAAAGTCCGAAGAAGGGTTTAAAACTTTGTAAATATATTTATTTATCAATTTCTTCAAATTGATAAATAAATTAAAAATAAATCAAGGAGGTACGTAAGGGTGCTAAAGGAAATACCGTCCAGGAATACCATTAGTAGTTAAATGGTTTTGACCCATGGTTTTAATAAGGGCGAAAACTATAAAAAGTGATGAGAATTATGAAGAAAGGTGGTAGGGATGAAAATAAAAATGAATCTACTTTGGAGATATCTGTAGCAATAAACCCTGATATATCTGAATCGAAGGTGCACGTGAAAATAGAATGATCAGATCGACTAACAAAAGGATGAAGAACATGTGCATGCTTAAGGGTGATGAATGAATGAAGCTCTCAAAGGAATATCTGGATGGGGGAACTCAGTTCTTAACTGTAAAATCTGAATGAACCTCTGGTCTTAAACAAAAAACGAAGTCATGAAGAACTGACGTTTGTCTGCTACAAGAACACATACGAATCCGGGTAAGTTTTTGTAGATCCGGCCTGCTCTGCAAACATATTATTATTACAGGTCCATACAAGAACAACACGTATATATATATGTGAGTCATTTACATTGAAAGTGCATATGACAGTTGGGGTTTCTGAAGATTAATATACACAGAAGGATACACGGGATGTTGAATGCATATATTCTCTGAAATATGGATTACTTCTGATGTATAGGTTACAGTGGTCACACTATGAAGAATTAGGGAAAATATGTTTGTTGATAATTGAATAAAGGGTTGCATTGAAACTGTTTGAACCTGTGTGAAAATTGATGAAAAGTGGTGTGTAGTGGATCAGACGGTTGAAGCCTTCTGTATATAGAAGCTGATGTTATGATCAGGGGGTTGTAGCTCCCTTCCAGGAGAGGCTGGCAAATGAGAGAAGGTTGTAGCCTTCTGCAGGTGGGTGCCTGCGTGCTGGTATAAGTATGCACTAGCACATAAATTGTAATATGTTTTCGTTGTAATAAAATATTGAAGACAGAGACTTCAGCAGCGGTGGTTTTCTCCCGAATTGAGTTTCCACCTTAAATCCTGGTGTTCATATGTGTTTCTTATGTTTGATGGTTTGTACAGTTATTTCTATTCATGCTTGATACTTATCTGATAAACAAATTATGCAATGATCTAAGTAAAGACATGATAAAATCTCTGGACATACAAGTTGGATGCAGTAATGTAACATATGTTTTTAAGAGAAAGGAAAACTAAAAAATTTGTCAGTCAGCTCTAAATACTGATTCACCCCCCCTCTCAATATTTTTCCCAACAAAAAACTCGTGTAGCGGATACCTTCTGGCCATGAATGGGAAGGAGATCAGATTAAATTGGGAATCGAGTAGTCAAGGGGTTTCTAATCCAATTCAGAGAATTAAGAGTATATCTCAGCAAAATTTCTCTGTAAAGAAAAACAAAATTTAGAGATATGTTAACGTAATTAAAATCAAGAAAAATCCAACTTCCAGGCTTCACAAGAAAATAATGGGCCATACAACAGAGGGTATAACATATTACCCGAAGTATTGTAGGTGTGTCGAATGATCATTGAAATATTCATCAGGACTACAAAATTTCTTGAAGTCCTAAAGGATGACTTCCAAAGAATATGAGTAGAACTGTGAAGAAAAGTGCCGAGACGATTTGAAGAAATAGATGCCGTCGAGGAAATAAAAATAAATCAAAATAAAATGTTAAAAGAATAAAATTAGAATACATAAACTGTAGGGAATGGTGAACTAGTCTCGATGTGTAGAACACCGATTACCATTTTGGCCAGGGAAAGTCTCCAATTTTCTGTGTAGAAAAAGGGGATTGCATAGATTTTTCTAGAAAACTGCACGTCCAAATGAAGTTACAGTACCCAAAATGAAATTAGTTATACCAGGAGAAACCTTAAACATGAGTTTCATTCCACCGTCCACGTGGCATAACATATGAGGGTATCCCTCAGATCAATGCATTAAAATTCGGATAGGGAAAGCCAAGGGAAGCATACATAAAAAATTATGAGTGCATATTCCGATAGAATTTCTGGTTGAGAATTGTACAGGGGAACACTTACTGTGTGGGCAACAATAAAGATTTATTACTACAAATAACATAGAGAAATCCAAATCGATGACATAAAGAATATCGAATCGATAAATTTTTTAGGAGTACTGATGTGTTAATTGACAGGTACTTAACGTAGGGAAAAAGTGGTCATAAATTTATTAACTATAGGTGATAGTCTATATTATATATTGAAATTGTACATAGTCTTAATGACTCCCAGTAACCAGTTGCATTAAGTCTATGGTGGCTTTCGATAAGAGCGATGTAACAAATCTTAAACAAATATCAAAATATTGACTCAAAAAGTTGTGGAAAAGATTTCTTTTCGTATATTTAATGCCATGGTTTCTTAAATTGAATCAGTGTGAAGCCACAGTGAAAATTAGATTGGCAAACGTAAGGTTCATAATGTTACAAAGGCATGTGAGAATTTAATAATGAGAAGACTGACATGGTATGGGTATGAGAATTGCGTGGATGAAAGTAGTAGTTCGAACTTCAAGGAATGGTTTAAGGTATATCCATATAGGTTAATAAAATGCCTAATGAATGTAAGAGTTAAATAACGATAGTTTTAACAGTCCATGTAATTCCGTACATGGGAGTAAATCAATACCAAGGTAAATTTTCTACTTTATTGATGAGATCGAGACACACGTGTTGTGCGAGGGTAATTAATATAATAAAGGGTCATACATCTATGGTCTCATAAGTTTCTATAATAATACCATGCCACAACCATGTTGGAAAGGTGGAGTGGACGTTGGTAAAATTACTCATCGCATTTAAGGTGGGTATAATGTGAAGATGGCATCAAAATTATTGTAATACCAGAAGTTCCTATGCTTTTTAATTGAAAATTGAATAAGTGCAAAGGAGAAGTGGACCCCAATGGAGAACTAGTATGTGGATTTATTTTATTTTAATTAATAAAAATAAAATGGAAAATTATGTGTGCAATGACTAGATCAAAAATTGAGATCTAAAACCTAAATCCATGAGGATGTGGATAAGATTATAAGACTTTCCCACACCTTCTAGAAATCATTGGAAGGAATATTACCAAAATTATATTTGGAGATAAACATCTAATTTCCCCAATGAAGAGGAAAGTAATTGGGAAGAGGAAGAAAAATATGGAAAAGAGGAAAAGACAGATTTAAAGTACCTCTATGAGGGAAAGCCTAGGCAAAACAGGAAGAAAGCATCCTGAAATTATTCGACGCAGTAATTGGAAACAGGCTAAGGAAAACACAACTTAAATAAGTTGCTCCAGGATAGACAAAGGGTTGTCTACCATTGGGAGCTAAGGTCTTGGCTCGGGGGTGAGTTACGAAGAGAGAACTCTATGGTTGGGTGGAACTAGTTAGAGCAATTGGTATGCACACCTAACTACAATAATTCTGGTTGATATGAATTTCGCACATGTATTAAATGATATCTGATTAGGAAATTGTTAAGATATATATGTATGTAAAATGGTTGAAATTAAGTCTAGTGGGAGTTATTTAGTTTAAATTTTCAATTAGTACAATGAGCTATAGGAGGCCATACATTTAACCGATTCTGTTACAGTAGTAACATGAAAATTTGTATGATTGTATGGAGAAAAGGTCGAGTTAGCTCCAACAACCAGAATTTCTAAATCTAGTTACAGATTTAAATATGGGCTTAGGCAGTCTAACCAATAATTCTGCTAGTTTCAGTAAGAAATGAACTGGTTATTATCATAGAAAATAAATATCATTAGACATATATTTCAAGTTGAAAATCTAAAAAACATATTGAATAGTGTAAACTACCTACATAAATGCATGTATCTGAGTTATTTCTACCTCTATAAAAAATCAGATTCTGAGATGAAATAAGCCAAAGTTTGTGGTAATGTGATAGCCTAAGTTACTGAGATATATATACAAAAGATATATATTTGAATTACTTCTGTTCCAACCATTTATAAATTATTTAGCAGTAAATATAATAATATAAAGGGATAACTGCTCAAAGAAATTTCAAATAAGACTTCAACATTTTGTGCTATACACAGAAATGTTAAACATACTGGTCTATACAGTAAACTGAAATTTAAATACATAAGAATTGTATATAAGAAGAGACAGAAAAGAAATTCTAAACTATGAACTAGAGTATAGGAATAAATATAAAATAAAATCTTATCCTCTTAGAGATACTTGCAGAATTTTATTTCCCACAGTAAATTCTTAAATCAAATTAAGTGAGATTACATTATTATGGAAATTCTATAACATAAATCCAACCATACTATTAACAGAAGAATTAAAAAGATTTAAGCTGTTAGAATAAAAAGAGAAGATTTATTTATATACTGCAAATATCTAGTTATATTGTATAATACCTCATCTAAAGATAATCTATTCAACTACAATAGCAGAGTAGCTCTTAAGATGAAAAATGATAGTTACATTACATTGAAATAGAGAGAAATTTGAGTAAAGTTGAACAGTCCCGTTTTGGGTCTAAACCCAGAAATATATATATATATATATTACAATAAAAATTAAAAACAAATTCAGTGCCATATTTGATACTAGGGTAATTATAAAAGCGATTAGGCACATATGTTGAAAAACTGAAGGGAAGATCAATGTAGATGAACTCCCCCAAACAACAGTACCAACTTGTACCAAGAGAATGGTGCATTGTTAGAAAAAGAGAACGAGTTTTTGAATGAGACAAAGTCGTCAGAACCAAGTGGAACAAACCATAAACGCACCTGAAAATGAAATACAAGTAATTATAATGCATGTAGTGAGGAACTGATGAATAAATTAAAGGTCGATTTAGATTAAAAAGAGAAAACGTACCTTATGAAGTTCGCCCTTCATGACAACTTTCTCTGTAGTCACAACATAACAGTGAAGGTTAGATAACGTATTTAATTGAAGAGTGTATGATGATTTAGGGACAGAGATAAAAGAAATCGTTGGAAAAAAACTGAAATTAAAACGTACCTGTGGAAAGCACTGGAAGAAATGAAACCCTCAGACTGAAAATCACGAAGCATAATAATGGATTTTGAAATATGTTGTGGGTGTAAGAAACCATCCACATAACATAACATAGGAACTAATTTCCACTACGTTGGATTCCTCATACACACACACCACGTAGAAATTATGTTAACTACCTTCCCAACACAAGGAAAATTGATTCACTTCACTAATGAGATGAACAATTGAATAAGAGAACTATAGAAAATTAAACGAATACAATATGCCATAGTAAAAAGGACCTCGAGGCCGAGCTCAAACTCAGGGCATAAGGGTTTTGAAATTTTACTCAATGCATTAGTAAGAGAAAAACGAAGTATGCACAGGTGGGGAAAACACAAACGTCACAGTTATCTGAATGAGGGAACAAATCTAGAAACTAGAAATGCCGTGAGCATATAAAGCACCTTGGTAGCATTCGGAAAATGAAACGTAGAATTAAAAATATGCCAAACATAAACCATAAAACATCAAACATAACACTCCAGGAGCATAAACCATAAATTATGCAAAGTCTAACCATAATCCAATATTGAAGCAAACAGAATGGCAAGTATACCAAAACTACTGTCTATTTTCATGATATACGCCATAAAAGGAGAAATACATAGATAAGTAAGCGTACAAGGAGAGATTCCACTATAAATGAATTTTGTACATAAGGGTAGCATGAATTACCTATAGACCTTGCAACCAGGCTGAGGCATGGTGGAATCAGGGTGTAGCTTCTTCCCATTCAGCTTCCATTCGGAAAATCTTGAAACAATTTTTATTTTTATTTTTATAGTGAGCAGGCTCAACACCAATACAAGCCGTATTGTAAAGGCCATGTAATACATGAATGTCGACAGTTATAGCTCATAGAGGAACCCTAATCCAAGGTTCAATCCCACCGTCCACGTGTTAAACGATTGCAAAGGAGTGGGAAACAATGGGGTTCAGTCGAGATTTAATTTTGGTAGCTGTAAACCAAATCTTTATAAGGGAGTGAAAAATCTTCGAATTAAATTCATATGTACCATGTCACATGGGCTACACTTGAAACCATAGATGAGACGTTTAGCATACATCTTAAGTCTTACCATAGAATTCCACATGTGATCATAGCATCTGGGAGCATTAAGAATATATGCGTTAGTATTAATTGTCATTAAAAAAGTAAGTAGCCCAATGGTATGTCAGTAGTGGGAATTTATTAATTCAATCTCGAATTTAGGACATGGGACTATTCATGGACAAGAAATTTAGTCATGGAGACAAATTAAAATCTACGAAGCTTAAATTATAAAATGACAAAGTTGAAAGTAGGAGAGAATTAAATGTATATGAGAAATAAAATAGGAAGTGCCAAAGTGTTGTATTATAGCTATACCTTGTGTATAGATATAAAGAATTTAAAATGTGGGGTTAAATAAATTCGTTAGAGTATAAATGGTAATTAGAGTATGGGATTTTAATAATTTTCCCCATGGATATCCATAGCTTTAAAGGGGTAAAAAAAATATATTTTAATTATAAGAAAGGTGGGTTACATACAATTCATGAAGGAGATGGGTTAGCATTATAATAATGCACCAAGGCATGCACAAAACTCTAATTATAGTGGTAAAGCGAATTAATAAAATTCAAGGAAGGAAAATGATAGTGTTGGAGTGATCACAGAATCTCGTCGATTTGCGATGAAATGAAAAATACGAAAATGTGGAGTTGCAATAGTATCTCGTCGAATTGCGACGAAAATTTATAATAGCGAAACTTTTAGAATATTATAAAGGCTGGTAAAAATATTCAACTGTGAATAATTAGATTTTTCTTTTTTTTTCTCCGTAAAGTGAGAGTCATTACAAATGGTATCAAAGAATTAGCTAAAAGACTGGGCAAATTATGTGCTCACACAGAAAATGTATGCTATTGTAAAATTATATGAAATTTAAATTTTTCTAATGTTATTTTCATGTATAGTGAACAATACTGAAGTATACAGCTGCGAAACATGACGGAAGGGGACGAGTTGTATGTAGATCTAGGTGATGGAGAGAACACACCAGATCCAGATGCTCCATTTATGGCTATGTTGCATAGAATGAAACGGGACATGGTGTAGCTTAAAAGCCACAATGAAAGGCTATCTTTAGCCAGTGAGGAGCAGGACAGACTAATAAGAGAATTAACTTCTAGAAATATTCAAGAAGGTGAATATTTTGGAAGGAAGAGAAAGGGAATGGTTAATTTCTCAGAAGATTCTGAGGAAGAGGACACCTCTATACAACAGTCTAGACAAAAAAAGGAATTACAGGGTGAATTCCAAAAAATTAAACCTCCCTCCTATGATGGAGAGAAAGAAGAAGATGTTGAAGCATGGCTTCAGAATATGATAAAGTACTTTTAGGTTTACGAATATGAAAGTAAATTAAGAGCCAGGCTGGCTATTTATCAACTGCAAGGTAAGGCTACCTTTTGGTGGGAAGAAAAAAAGATGGTTCATGCCATTGATGAGAAAATGGTGACTTCGGAGGATTTTCAAGTCAAGTTAAAAATTGATACTTGAATGAATGATATTATGACGACAAGGCAAAATAGTTTCATGAACTCAGATTGGAACAACTCACGATTGATGAGTTTGTAATCAAATTCACAAATATGTTATAGTTTTAATAGATCCAGGTGCATCTGTGAGTTATATCAGTCCTCAAATGGTAAAAAATGTAAATTAAAGTCAGAGAAGTTTTAACATTCTTGGTTAGTCCAGTTGGCCACTTGTACAAAACAAAAAGTATCATATGTTACTCCAAATATCCATAAATGTGAATGGATACCAAACAGAATTAAATTTAAATATTCTTCCATTAGGATATTATGATGTACTGATAGGGATAAACTAGTTAGAAAAGCAAAAGGCTATGATGAATTGTTTAGACAAAACCTTGCACTGCATTAACGAGGGAAAACCTGTTATAATCAAACGAAAGCCTAAACCCATATCTATGAGGCAAATTTCAATCCTTCAGTTAAAGAGAATTGATAGAAAAGGGTATCAGGTGTATTCTGTTCATGTAAAAGAGTTGGGACAGCAAGCAGAAGAAAATCTTCTAGAAACATTATCAGTGCTAAGATAATTTAAAGATGTTTTTCCAGATGAAATTCCTCATCTACCCCCTAAGAGAGAATTTTTTTTTCAATTGATTTAGTGCTGGGAGAAACTCCGGTTTCTAGAGCCCCATACAGAATGAGTACTCTAGAATTAATGGAGTTAAAAATGAAACTACAAGAGCTGCTGGACAGAGGTTACATCAGACTGAGTGTATCCCCATGGAGAGCACTGGTGGTGTTTTTGAAAAGGAAAGATGGTACCTTCCGTATGTGTATTTATTACCATCAATTAAACAAGCTGACAATCAAAAATAGATATCCATTGACTAGGATAGTTGACCTCTTTGACCAAGTTAGAGGGGCAACAGTGTTTTCAAAAATCGATTTAGGGACTGGTTACCATCAGTTAAGGATAAAAGATGAGGATATCAATAAAACATCATTTATAACCCGAAATAGACACTATGAATTTTTGATCCTACCATTTGGGTTGATCAATGCACCTGCCACTTTTATGTGTTTAATGAAGTGTCTTAAATAAATACTTCCAGAAAAGTTTGTACTAGTATTTATTGACGACATTTTAATATATTCAAAAAGTGAAGTAGAGCATAAAGAACATCTTAGAATTTTTTTGCAAACTCTCAGGGTGAAACACCCCTAGTTTTATGTTTCCTTCAAGCAAGACATTTGAACTTTAATCCAAAGGGGAGTGGACCCCAATGGATAAGTATTTTGTGGATGTAATTAAGTATTTAATTATGGAAAATAAATAAAATAATTCTGGGCAGATTGACCAAATGATAATTATGAGATCACTTGTCAAATCCATGAGAATGGAAAGAGGCAAATACTTTCCCCAAAAATATTTCAAAAATCCTTGAAAGAATTTATTTCCAAATTAGATTTTTGAGGAAAAATCTAGTTTTCCCCAATGAGGTGGAGAGTAGTTTGGAAGAGGTAAAAAGCTGGGAAAAGAAAAAAGCAGCTTTAAAAGTCCCTAAATAAGGGAAGCCTAGGCAAACAGGAAGAAAAGCATCCTGAAATTCTAGACGCAGAATTAGAAATAGGCTTTGGGGAGAAAAATCTTAAATAAGCTACTCCTGAATAGATTAGAGGTTGGTCTGTTCTGGGAGGTGATCTCAGCTCGAGGGTGAGTTCTGGAGATAGAGAGACTCTACGGTTGGGAGGACTAGTAAATTGCAGAATTGGTATGGTCATAGTGTTTATGAATGATTGAATTAATGGTTTTTATGTAATAGGGTTAATGATTGTAGATGCATACTACGTGAAATGTTTTTTTTTGTTGCATTCCATACATTTACAAAATGGTTAGAAGAATTAAATCCTATCAATTCTACATAGCTGTAGGAACAAGAATTATTGGGAAAATCAGCCAGAAGCTCTAAACCGATGACTGGTTTAAATCTAGAGATTTATGTTACCCTCATAATCCATAAGTGTGTAACTTTAATCTGCTTCTGTTAAAAATAAAATTAAATCAGCAAGAACTAGAAAAACAGTTATGAAGTTGATGTATAGATATATGTTAATTATAGAGATTTGTATGTTTATAAATAATTAGATATATATATATATATATATATATATATATATATATATATATATATATATATATAGAATTACCCTCTCCAACAAGAAAATATCGGAGAGATAAGCTCAGTCATCTGAGCTAGACATATTCAAACATCAAAGAGTGGGGTAATTATGGTTGAAGGAAGTTGTATAAAATTCTGGTCTGAGAAATATACATAAACTAAGGCATGGATGACATCCCTTATTGGTGAAATGTCCAACTTGAATACACTATTGGAAAATAAATATGATAGAACTTATATGAATTACATGTAACATTTATAAGCTATGGAGAACGATAAATATTTCACCCTACAAAATCTACATAAATTTCTGGTTAGAGGTGTTAAATAGAAAACTAGACTTATTGAATATTTTACAAAAAAAAAAACAAAAATATTTTCCAGAGTCTATTACGGTTGACACCAGTAAACAATATATGAAAATTTTAAATCGAGGAGTAGAAGGAGAGTTATACTACTAGAATAGTAGCATACACATGAACACATAAACCAATTAGAAACTGTGAACACACAATCAGGAGGTACTAAACTATGCAGATTTTATAACCTCCTTTAGCAGATGTACTTATATAAAATTATATCACTATAATGTGGAGGAAACAAAAATAGAAGATAAGACTAGTAAACCTATCAATTCCATTAAATAAATTGAATCAGATAGATTCAGTAGAAATAAAACCTAACATGAGCAGCAACATGAATTAGCAAGCTGGAACCACCAGAGGATATCATAAATCTATCATTTCGACTAGGGATGGAATATATATATATATATATATATATATATATATATATATATATATATATATATATATGTATGTATGTACATATATCAATTCCTGAACAAAACTAATGAAACGAGACTATCGTGTTCCATAGAAAACTCATAGAAAAGTGTGGTCCTGGGAACTATATTATCCGAATTTTATTTAACAGTCCAAGCCTCTGGTAACAGTTATTATTACATTAGCAAATTTTATGAAAATAAGATTCAAATTGTCTGAACAACGTATGTATAATAACAAACGTGAGAGTCTGGTCACCCTTAGACCAATACATTGTCGATACCAGCCTGAAATTTCAGGGTGGAGCGAAGTCAAACTCGAGTGAAATACCAATTCTGTAAATACCAGTGAAGGAATTTCGTAAGGGGATTCGAAATTACCTGAAAAAAATGAGAGCAACATGAGAAATACGAAATAATTAGTCGATAAGAAATTATCTCACAGAAAATAACCTATTAGTACTGGGCATAAAAACAAATTATTACCTTGAAGATTGAAATCCTTTACTCCCAAACGACCTGCAAAAGAAATATTTACTTTGTATTAAAATATTGACTACTATGACATTCACCTGGAACGAAACGAGCACAGTGGTGAAATGTTACAATTGAATCGATTTCATACCTAGGGTAGCAATTGCTCGCCGAAAGGGAGACGCTTAGAGCCAAGGAAACTCGACTCAACAAAATGAGTAGGGCCACGGATGATCATGCTGAATAATTCCTACCAGACGTTGATTAAGCATTAGCACCACAATGTTGGCAATGGACTCTAAAGGAAATGAGAGAAGTGATTTTGGAAGAAAAATCAATCGCTACAGAGAAAATTTCAACAGGAGATTGATACATATTAGACCGAGAAGACTTTACAAACTGAAACGAAAATATGTTGAAAGAAAAAAATTAAGCAATTGATCTAGCACCACAAATTGAACGTATCAATACTGGTGAGGGGAACGTATAAATGTATTGTGCACAGAGAGAAAATTTGCAGACTTAAGCCACTGAAATGACCAAATTCACATACCTGAATGAAAATCCTAACGAAGAAATCGTTATGCCAAGAGGCCTGGGAGGGCAGGACATGTCGTTTCCCACAAAACGAGCAGAGTCTCCACCCACAAAAGTCAGATCCGGAAGAATGAATAGCGAAAGAACCATCACTTTAACGCTACAGAGATTAATACGTTTTTCTCAATGCAAAAACAACTCAAACCCTAACTGGCCTTAGGCCATCTCCACCATCCAAGTGTCCTTAGATCGAGGGTGTGTACATAGATCAGTTGTGGGAAATCAAAATACAATACATAGCCGTCCAACCACATAAATGTAAATCTGTTGAAAACAATCCCACAGTACGCCAATCATATCACATGGCCGGTGATCATAAATGAGTAGAGATACGTTGCATAATATAAAAACATAAAAAAACAAACCTTGTGTGTAAACATGACCCAAGGTTTTGTCGAGAGATGACAACAATTAAAAATCAACAGAGGGCCATCAACCCAAGTTGATGTGGAGATTTCGATGAGGTTACCAATGCCAAACACTTAAATTCAACCTTGCCAATGAAGGACCATCAATACAACGATTTTCATGTCACCTATCCCCGTAGAGAATTCATCCCAGTTAAAGGTACATGGGATATCCATAGTGCTATGGGTACAATAATCACACATTGAAAACAGTGGCCGCAAGTCTGAAACGAATTCATAGAAATGATAAATGTTTTCAAATAGGAATAGACCATTCAGAACTTTGGATAAGTCGAGATCAATACATAGTGTTATAGCTCTTAGAAGAGTATGAGTATATAAACACAAATGAATAACATATCAACCATATACTCCATAAGGGTATGACATGGTGATGGTACGAAATCCAAAGCGTAGGTATGGTGAACCCGATAAGGGTTGCGTGTAAGATTTTAATTCATAGATAGAAATTTCTATGGATAAAGGTAATCATATGAATTATGTGTGAGTAGTATATATATATATATAAAGCCCACAAAAACTTATGGGAAGAAAAAAAAAAACTATGATAGTTAGCAAAGTATACATATATGAATAATAGAGGGAATAGGAAAACCTTGTTCATTAGAATTTCATAAAGGAAGAAATTAGAGGGTAGATCTGAATAGATGTGGTCAATATAAGAACATAATTAAACTATCAATAGAGAAAAAAAAAAATTGGGGTGGAAAAGAAGAGATGTTACAAATGGTATCAGAGCTCATGTTAGAAAAAAATGGGTTGTTGTTGTGCTCACTGTATAAATTATTTCTTGTTGAAAAATAAATAAATTGTTTACTAATATGTGTTGTTTAGTGTACAGTGGTGCTGAAACAGAAAAGAAAAATGGCTGGAGGTGATGAAATTTATGTTGATCTGCGTGATGAAGATAATACACCAGATCCCAATGCTCCGGTGATGGCTATGTTGCACAGTTTGCAATGAGAGATGGCTGAGCTAAGAAGCTAGAATGATAGACTGTCATTAGCTAGTGAGGAGCAGGAAAAGCTCATCAGATAATTGACTTCGCAGAACAGCCAAGAAGGTGAAGGTTCCGGAAAGAGGAAGAAGGGCAAGTTATTTGATGATTCTGAGGAAGATGACACTACTAAACATTAGTATAAGCAGAAAAAGGAATTACAGGGGGAATTTCGAAAGATCAAACCTCCCTCCTATGATGGGGAGAAGGAGGAAGATGATGAGGCTTGGTTGCTGAATATGATTAAGTATTTCTAGGTCTATGAATATGAAAGAAATCTGAAGGCCAGATTAGCTGTCTACCAGCTACAAGGTAGGGCTACCTTGTGGTGGGAGGAGACAAAAATGGTCCATGCCATTGATGAAAAAATAGTGACTTGGGAAGATTTCCAATTCAAGTTTAAAAACCACTATTTGAACGAATGTTATTATGATGATAAGGCAAAGGAATTCCATGAACTTAGATTGGGACAACTCATTATTGATGAGTTTTTCACCAAGTTTACCAATCCGTTAAGATATGTCCCTTACATTCGGGAAGAGAAAGAAAAGGTGCAAAGGTTTTTGAACTGTTTGCCTACTGTGTACAAGGAGAAGATCGAGTTCGATAACCCAAAAACTATGGACGAAGCAGTGAGGAAAGCTAGATTATTCTACCAGCAGTTTAAAGGAAAGGGCGACCATGGCAAAGGCTGGGTAAACAAAGGTGAAATCAAAGGAAAGAAACAGAAATCAGCTTACTTAAAGAATTTTGGTCGGGATCATCAGTGGAAAAAATTTAATAAACCAAAAGAAAGTCAAACTGCTCAGTCCCAAGTTGGTTCCAAACAACTATATGGAGATAATAAGAAGGAGGGAACAGTTAAAATGAGGAAGCCTTTGAAATGTTGGGGTTGTGGAGAACCTCATCTGTTAAGGGATTGTTCCCACCGAAATATTCATATGATTATGAGGGATCGAGAAGCTACCATAGTAAATGACATAGCAAGAAATATACCCACTATTAGTGCAGCCTTGGAGAATTGACAAGTAGAACACCAAGCTACCATGGTCGAAATGGAAGGTAAGATTGCTGACCAATCTGTTATCGTTTTAATTGATCCAGGTTCTTCTTTGAGTTACATTAGTCCACAAGTGGTAGAGAAATGCAATCTCAAAGTTGAAAAATTTTAGCAGTCTTGGTTGGTCCAATTAACCACTGTCACCAAGAGGAAAGTAACTCATAAGTTACCTCAAACAAAAATTAAATTAAACGATTTTAAGACAGAAGTAAATTTAAACATTCTTCCCTTAGGCTCATATGACTTGCTGATAGGAATGGACTGGTTGGAAAAGAGAAAGGCTATGATGAACTGTTGGGATAAAACTCTGCATTGCATAGATGAAGAAGGGAAAACTTTTATTCTCAAGGGAAAACCAAAACCCATCTCTGTAAGACAAATATCAGCGCTGCAATTAAAAAAAACAGCTAGGAAAGGATATCAAGTATATGTAGTACATGTCGAAGAATTAGGACAAAAATCTGAAGAAAACCTGCTGGATATTCTGCCAGTAGTAAGAGAGTTTAAGGAAGTTTTTCCAGATGAGATTTCTCATCTTCCCCCCAAAAGAGAGATTGAATTTTCAATCGATTTGGTGCCTGAAGCAACACCTGTCTCCAGAGCTCCTTATTGAATGAGTCCCCCTAAACTCATGGAACTGAAAATGCAATTGCAAGAATTTTTGGATAAGGGTTATATCAGACCGAGTGTGTCTCCTTCAGGAGCACCAGTGCTGTTTGTGAAAAAGAAAGATGGAAATTTTAGAATGTGCATTGATTATCGTCAATTGAATAAGTTGAAAATTAAAAACAGATACCCCTTGCCCTGAATTGATGATATTTTTGATCAAGTAAGAGGAGCTTCAGTATTTTCTAAGATTGATTTAAGGACTGGTTATCACCAGCTCAGAATTAAGGAGGAAGACATTAGTAAAACAACCTTTCGAACCAGGTATGGTCACTACGAATTTGTAGTCCTACCTTTTGGTTTGAAAAATGCCCCTGCCACCTTTATGTGCTTAATGAACAATGTTTTAAACAAGTACTTGGATAAATTCGTACTAGTGCTCATAGACGATATTTTAGTTTATTCAAAAAGTGAGGAGGAGCACCAAGAGCACTTGAGGATCGTGTTACAAACTTTGAAATAAAACTAGTTATATGCCAAATTTAGTAAATGTGAATTCTATAAGGAGATGATCCAATAATTGGGATATATTATTTCTGAACAAGGGTTGGCTATTGACCCTGAAAAGATAAATGCTATTAGAGAATGGCCGGTGCCAACTGATGTTTCAGCAGTGAGATCATTTATGGGGATTTTAGGTTATTATCGCAGGTTTGTGGAAATATTTTCTGCAATAGCATATCCCATAAATTCACTACAAAGAAAAGGTGTCAAATTTGAGTGGACTGAAAAATTCCAAAATAGTTTTGAACAATTAAAATTAAAACTCACTACAACCCCTATACTGAAGATTACAGATCTTGATAAAGAATTTGTTGAGTGTACAGATGCCTATAGAGAGGGGTTGGGAGGAGTTTTGTTGCAAGAAAATTATGTTATTTCATATGAGTCTAGGAAAATTAAGACACATGAACAGAACTATAGTGCATATGATTTGGAATTGGTTGCTGTAATCCATGCCTTGAAGATGTGGCGACACTATCTTCTTGGAAAGAAATTTACATTGATGAGAGATCATATTAGCCTTAAATACTTCTTTTCCCAAACCGATTTGAATGCTCGAAAATCCAGATGGCTGTCTTTTCTGAGTGAATTTGATATATGCATAAAACATATCAAAGGGAAATAAAATAAAATTACTGATGCATTGAGAAGAAATTCTTGCCAAAACATAAACATCATTGGAAGCAGTGCTAGTTTTGATTTAGAAGGACTAGTGAAAAAGGTTGCAGACCAAGATCCAAATTATGAGAATCTACAGGTGAAAATACTAAAGAAGGAAATGGCTGAATAAACTCAAAATAAAAAAGGGCTAATCTGCTACAAAAACAGATTAGACATCCCCAATGTGGAAACTTTGAAAAAAGAAATCCTAGATGAATATCATAAACAGCCGTATGCAGGGCATCCTGGATATCAGAAAATGCTAACGGCTTTGAAAAAGAAATTGTTTTGGCCAGGAATGAAAAGTGATGTAGCATAATATTTAGCTAAATGCATGGAGTTTCAACTAGTGAAAGTTGAGCATCAGCATCCTGTCGGTCTTCTAAATCCTTTTCCGATTGTAAAATGGAAATGGGACACCGTTTCTATAGATTTCATAACAGGGTTACCCAGAACCAAATACCAACACGACTCACTGATGGTAGTGGTAGACACATTAACAAAAGCTGCACACTTCATACTTGTGAAATCTACTTTTGGGACAGCCCAAGTAGCAGATGTGTTCCTGAAGGAGGTAGTAAGGCTCCATGGGGTCCCAAAGATGATTGTTTCAGACAGAGATGCTAAATTCACAGCAGCCTTTTGGAAAGGTCTATTTGGGGGCATGGGCACTAAATTGAATTTTAGCACTACCTATCACCCTCAGACCGATGGTTAGATAGAGAGAACAAATCAGATTTTGGAGGATATGTTGAGAATGTATGTAATGGATAGGCCATCAAAATGGGAAGACTACTTGCATTTCGCTGAATTTGCCTATAATAATAGCTATCAATCCTCCATCAAAACGAGTCCATTTGAAGAACTCTATGGAAGAAAATGTCGTACTCCTTTGAGTTGGAGCCAACCTGAGGATAAGCTAATGTTGGGGCCAGATGCTTTACAAGAGATGGAAAGAATTTTTAAGCAAATACAAAGAAACATCAAGACTGCACAAGATCGACATAAAAACTATGCTGATAAGAAGAGGGTACATTGAGAATTCAAAGTGGGGGATCATGTGTATTTGCGTATTAAACCCAAAAAGAGCACACTTTATGCTGGAAGTTGTGAAAAATTGGCTCCTAGATATTGTGGGCCTTTTGAGGTGTTAGAAAGGGTGGGACCAGTAGCTTATAAGATGGCCTTACCGCCCCATGTTAAATTTCATGATGTGTTTCATTTTTCATTATTAAAAAGATATATACATGATGCTTCTCACATTGTTGATTGGAACGTGATACAGGTGGAACCAGAAGGGGAGTTCCTTCTAGACCCGCTTCAAATATTGGAGCAGGAAGAAATTGAATTGAGGAATCGAACAATAGCAAGAGTAAAGGTGCAGTGGAAGCACTTTACTGCTGAAGAAGCTACCTGGGACAGAGAAGCTGAGATGATGGAAAAATATCCATATTTGTTTGCAAAATGAACTCTAGTAGTTAGTTTTCAACACCGAGGACGGTGTTTGCTTTCAGAGGGGGAATATGTAACACCCATAGTTTTATGTTTCCTTCAAGCAAGACATTTTAACTTTAATCCAAAGGGGAGGACCCCAATGGATAACTATTTTGTGGATGTAATTAAGTATTTCATTATGGAAAATAAATAAAATAATTCTGGGAAAATTGACCAAATGAGAATTATGAGATCACTTTCCAAATCCATGAGGATGGAAAGAGGCAAATACTTTCCCCAAAAATCTTTCAAAAATCCTTGAAAGAATTTATTTCCAAATTAGATTTTTGAGGAAAAATCTAGTTTTCCCCAATGAGGTGGAGAGTAGTTGGGAAGAGGTAAAAAGCTGGGAAAAGCAGAAAACATCTTTAAAAGTCCCTAAATAAGGGAAGCCTAGGCAAACAGGAAGAAAATCATCCTGAAATTCTAGACGCAGAATTAGAAACAGGGTTTGGGGAGAAAAATCTTAAATCAGCTACTCCTGAATAGATTAGAGGTTGGTCTGTTCTGGGAGGTGTTCTCAGCTCGGTGGTGAGTTCTGGAGATAGAGGGACTCTACGGTTGGGAGGACTGGTCAATTGAAGAATTGGTATGGTCATAGTGTTTATGAATGATTGAATAAATGGTTGTTATGTAGTAGGGTTAATGATTGTAGATGCATACTACGTGAAATGTTTTTTTTTGTTGTGTTCCATACATTTATAGAATGGTTAGAAGAATTAAATCCTCTTAATTCTGCATAGTAGTAGGAACAAGAATTATTGGGAAAATCAGCCAGAAGCTCTAAACTGGTGACTGGTTTAAATCTGGAGATTTATGTTACCCTCATAATCCATAAGTGTGTAAATTTAATCTATTTCTGTTAAAAATAAAATTAAATCAGCAAGAACTAGAAAAACAGTTATGAAGTCGGTGGAAGTTAGAGATGTTAATTCCAGTATGTTTTCTGCAGTAACTGTGGATATATATATATATATATATACATATATAGAATTACCCTCTCCAACAAGAAAAGATCAGAGAGATAAGCTCAGTCATCTGAGCTAGAAATATTCAAACATCAAAGAGTGGGATAATTATGGTTGAAGGAACCTGTATAAAATTCTGGTTTGAGAAATATACATAAACTAAGGCATGGATGACATCCCTTACTCGTGAAATTTCCAACTTGAATACACTACTGGAAAATAAATATGATAGAAATTATATGAATTACAGGTAAAATTTATAAGCTGTGGAGAATGATAAATATTTCACCCTACAAAATCTACATAAATTTCTGGTTAGAGGTGTTAACTAGAAAACTAGAATTATTGAATATTTTACAAAAAAAAGAACAAAAATATTTTCCAGAGTCTATTACGGTTGACACCAGTAAAAAATATATGAAAATTTTAAATCGAGGAGTAGAAGGACAGTTATACTGCTGGAATAGTAGCATACACATGAGCACATAAACCAATTAGAAACTGTGAACGCACAGTCAGGAGGTACTAAACTATGCATATTTTATAACCTCCTTTAGCATATGTACTTATATACAATTATATCACTATAATGCGGAGGAAACAGAAATACAAGATAATACTAGTAAACCTATCAATTCCATTAAGTAAATTGAATCATATACATTCAGTAGAAATAAAACCTAACATGAGCAGCAACATGAATTAGCAAGCTGGAACCACCAGAGGATATCATAAATCTATCATTTCGACTAGGGATGGAATATATATATATATATATATATATATATATATCAATTCATGAACAAAACTAATGAAACTAGACTATCGTTTTCCATAGCAAACTCATAGAAAAGTGTTGTCTCGGGAAATATATTATCTGAATTTTATTTAACAGTCCAAGCCTCTGGTAACAGTTATTATTACAGTAGCAAATTTTATGAAAAAAAGACTCAAATTTTCTAAAAAACTTATGTATAATAACAAACGTGAGAGTCTGGTCACCCTTCGACCTATACGTTGTCGATACCAACCTGAAAGTTCAGGGTGGAGCGAAGTCAAACCTGAGCGAAATACCAATTCAGTAAATACCAGTGAAGGAAGTTCGTAATGGGATTCGAAATTACCTGAACAAAATGAGAGAAACGTGAGAAATACGAAATAATTAGTCGATAAGAAATTATCTCACAGAAAATAACCTATTAGTACTGTGCATAAAAACAAATGATTACCTTGAAGATTGAAATCCTTTACTCCCAAACGACCTGCAAAAGAAATATTTACTTTGTATTAAAATTTTGACTACCATGACATTCACCTGGAACAAAATGAGCACAGTGGTGAAGTTTTACAATTGAATCGATTTCATACCTAGGGTAGCAATTGCTCACCGAAAGGGAGACGCTTAGAGCCAAGGAAACTCGGCTCAACAAAATGAGTAGGGCCACGGATGATCATGTGGAATAATTCCTACCAGACTTTGATTAAGCGTTAGCAACACAATTTTGGCAATGGACTCTAAACGAAATGAGAGAAGTGATTGTGGAAGAAAAATCGATCGCTACAGATAAAATTTCAACAGGAGATTGATTCATATTAGAACGAGATGACTTTCCAAACTGAAATAAAAATATGTTGAAAGAAAAAAATTAAGCAATTTCTCTAGCACCACAAATTGAATGTATCAATACTGGTGAGGGGAACGTATAAATGTATTGTGCACAGAGAGCAAATCCGCAGACTTAAGCCACTGAAACGACCAAATTCACATACCTGAATGAAAATCCCGACAAAGAAATCATTATGCCAAGAGGCCTGGGAGGGCAGGACATGCCGTTTCCCACAAAACGAGTAGAGTCTCCACCCACAAAAGTCGAATCCGGAAGAATGAAGAGCGAAAGAACCATCCCTTTAACGCTACAGAGATTAATACGTTTTTCTCAATGCAAAAACAACTCAAACCCTAACTGGCCTTAGGCCATCTCCACCGTCCAAGTGTCCTTGGATCGAGGGTGTGTACACGGATCGGTTGTGGGAAATCGAAATATAATACATAGTCGTCCAACCACATAAATGTAAATCTGCTGAAAACAATCCCATAGTACGCCAATCGTATCACATGGCCGACGATCATAAATGAGCAGAGATACATTGCATAATATAAAAACGTAAACAAAAAAAACTTGCGTGTAAACGTGACCCAAAGTTTTGTCGAGAGATGAAAATAATTAAAAATCAACAGAGGGCCATCAACCCAAGTTGACGTGGAGATTTCGACAAGGTTACCAATGCCAAACACTTAAATTCAACCTTGCCAATGAAGCACCATCAGTACAACGATTTTCATGTCACTTATCCCCACAGAAAATTTGTCCCAGTTAAAGGTACGTGGGATATCCATAGTGCTATGGGTACAATAATCACATGTTGAAAACAGTGGCCGTAAGGCTGAAATGAATTCATAGAAACGATAAACGTTTTCAAATAGGAATAGACCATTCAGAACTTTGGATAAGTCGAGATCAATACATAGTGTTATAGCTCTTAGAAGAGTATGAGTATATAAACACAAATGAATAACATATCAACCATATACTCCATAAGGGTATGACATGGTGATGGTACGAAATCCAAAGCGTAGGTATGGTGAACCCGATAAGGGTTGCGTGTAAGATTTTAATTCATAGATAGAAATTTCTATGGATAAAGGTAATCATATGAATTATGTGTGAGTAGTATATATATATATATAAAGCCCACAAAAACTTATGGGAAGAAAAAAAAAAATATGATAGTTAGCAAAGTATACATATATGAATAATAGAGGGAATAGGAAAACCCTGTTCAATAGAATTTCATAAAGGAAGAAATTCGAGGGTAGATCTGAATAGCTGTGGTCAATATAAGAACAGAATTAAACTATCAATATAGAAAAGAAAAGAAAAGAAAAGAAAAATAGGGGTGGAAAAGAAAAGACGTTACACAGGGAAAACAAATTGTATGCTAAGTTTAGCAAATGCGAATTTTTCAAAGATAAAATTCACTACTTAGGATATATAATTTTAGAACAAGGGTTGGCTATAGACCCAGAAAATATAAAAGAAATCAGGGAGTGGCCTTTACCTACTAATGTATCAGTTGTAATATCCTTTATGGGAATTGCAGGATATTACTGGAGGTTTGTAGAGAAATTTTCAGCCTTAGCCTACCCCGTTAACTTCTTGCAAAGGAAAGGAATAAAATTTGAATGGACTGAAAAATGTCAAAATAGTTTTGAGTAGTTAAAACTGAAACTTACTACAACACCTATTCTAAAGATTGCTGACCCAGATTAGGAATTTGTAGTATGCAGAAATGCTTGTGGAGAAGGATTAGGGGGAGTATTATTACAAGAAAATTTTGTTATAGCCTATGAATCTAGAAAACTTAAGAAGCATGAATAGAATTATAGTATTTATGATCTTGAGTTAGTTTCTGTAATAAACACCCTCAAGATGTGGAGACATTACCTTCTAGGAAAGAAATTTGTATTGATGACAGATCACATCAGTCTAAAGTATTTCTTCACTAAAATAGATCTAAATGCTAGGTAAGCTAGGTGGTTGCCTTTCCTAAGTGAATTTGACATAAAAATAAAACACATCAAAGGTAAATAAAACAATATTACTGATGCATTAAGTAGAAATGCTAGACAAAATATGAATAACATTGGAAGTGGTGTCAAATTTGACTTAGAGGGACTGATTCAAGGGGTAGTGGACCAAGACCAAGACTATGAAAAGCTTCAGGCTCAAATTCTAAAAAAAGAAATAAAAGGGTATACACAAAATCAAAATGGGCTGATTTGTTACAGAGATAGATTGTACATTCCTAATGTAGACTCCTTAAAGAAAAGAAAATTGGATGAATATCATAAAAGGCCCTATTTTGGACATCCTAGATACCATAAATTACTCACAACTTTGAGAAAGAACCTATTTTGGCCTGGAATGAAAAATGATGTAGCAAGTTACTTGGATAGATGCATTGAATGTCAACAGGTAAAATTTGAACATGAGCATTCAGCTGGGTTGATGAATCCTTTACTTATTTCAGAATGGAAGTGGGAAACTGTTTCCATGGATTTTATTACTAGTTTACCAAGAACCAAATATCAGCTTGACTCTATCATGGTTTTGGTGGATACTTGGACTAAAGCTACTCATTTTATACTTGTACATTCTACCTTTGGGACAAATCAAGTAGAAAATGTGTTTATGAAGGAGATTGTAAGACTACATGGTGTTCCTAAAATGATCATTTCAGACAGAGACAAAAATTTACTGAAGCCTTTTGGAGGAGCTTGTTTGGAGGCATGGGTACTAAATTAAATTTTAGTATTGCCTACCACCCCCAAACTGATGGAAAAATAGAAATAAAAAACCAAATTTTGGAGGATATGTTAAGGATGTATGTTATGGATAGGCCAACCAAGTGGGAAGACTATTTACACTTAGTAGAATTCGCCTACAACAAATTTTATCAAGATTCCAAAAAGATGAGCCCTTTTGAAGCTCTTTATGGTAGAAAGTGACATACTCCCCTAAGTTGGAGTTAACCTGAAGATAAAATGATACTTGGACCAGAAGCTTTGCAGGAAATGGAAAAAGTTGTGAAACAAATTCAGAAAAAAATCAAGACAACTCAGGACAAACAGAAAAGTTGTGCAGATAAAAAGAGAGTTCACTGGGAATTCAGTGTGGGTGATCATGAATATCTGAGGATTAAGCCTAAGAAGAGTACTTTTCACACCGGAAGTTGTGCAAAATTAGCTCTAGGATACTGTGGACCATTTGAAGTACTGGAAAGAGTGAGACCAGTGGCCTATAAATTGGCCTTACTAATTCATATTAAGGTTCATGATGTGTTTCATGTTTCTTTATTGAAAAAATATGTACATGATTCTACTCACGTTATTGATTGGAATGTGATTTAGGTGGAACCAGAAGGGGAATTCCTTCTAGAGCCGCTTCAAATATTGGAGCGGGAAGAAATCAAACTTCGGAATGAGACTGTAGCCAGGGTAAAAGTGCAGTGCAGGCACTTTACACTCGAAGAGGCTACTTGGGAACGAGAAGCTGAGATGATGGAAAAATATCCATCATTGTTTACACAGTGAATTACTTAATTACTTTGTCAAAACTGAAGACGATGTTTGTTTTTAGAGGGATAATATGTAATACCACAAGTTCCTATGATTTTTAATTGAAAATTGAATAATTCCAAAGGGGAAGTGGACCCTAATGGAGAACTAGTATGTGGATTTATCTTATTTTAATTAATAAAAATAAAATGAAAAATTATGTGTGCAATGACTAGATCGAAAATTGAGATCTAAAACCTAAATCCATGAGGATGTGGATAAGGTGATGAGACTTTCCCACACCTTCTAGAAATCCTTGGAAGGAATATTACCAAAATTAGATTTGGAGATAAAAATATAATTTCCCCAATGAAGAGGAAAGTAATTGGGAAGAGGAAGAAAAAGCTGGAAAAGTGGAAAAGACAACTTTAAAGTACCTCTATGAGGGAAAGCCTAGGCAAAACAGGAAGAAAGCATCCTGAAATTACTAGACGCAGTAATTGGAAACAGGCTTGGGAAAGCACAACTTAAATAAGCTGCTCCAGGATAAACAAAGGGTTGTCTACCACTGGGAGCTAAGGTCTCGGCTCGTGGGTGACTTACGGAGAGAGAACTCTACGGTTGGGTGGAACTAGTCAGAGCAGTTGGTATGCACACCTAATTAACATAATTATGGTTGATATGAATTTAGCATATGTGTTAAATGATATCTGATTAGGAAATTGTTAAGATATATATGTATGTGAAATGGTTGAAGTTAATTCTAGTGGGATTTATTTAGTTTAAATTATCAATTAGTACAATGAGCTATAGGAGGCCATACATTTAACCGATTCTGTTACAATAGTAACATGGAAATCTGTATAATTGTATGGGGAAAAGGTTGAGTTAGCTCCAACAACCAAAATTTCTAAATCTGGTTACAAATTTAAATTTGGGGTTAGGCAGTCTAACCGATAATTCTTCTAGTCTCAGTAAAAAATGAACTAGTTATTATCATAGAAAAAAAATATCATTAGACATATATTTTAAGTTGCAGATCTGAAAAACATGTTGAATAGTGTAAAATAACTACATAAACGCATGTACCTGAGTTATTTCTACCTCTAGAAAAAAATAGATTCTGATATGGAATAAGCCAAGGTTCATGGTAATGTGATAGCCTAAGTTACTGAGATATATATACAAAAGATATATAATTGAATTATTTTTGTTCTAACCATTTATAAATTTTTTAGCATAAAATATAATAATATAAAGGGATAACTACTCAAACAAATTTCAAATTAGACTTTAGCATTTTGTGTTATACACAGAAATGTTAAACATACTGGTCTATACAGTAAACTGAAATTTAAATACATAAGAATTATATATAAGAAGAGACGGAAAATAAATTCTAAACTATGTACTAGAGTATAGGAATAAATATAAAAGCAAATCTTATCCTCTTAGAGATACTTGCAGAATTTTATTTCCCACGGTAAATTCTTAAATAAAATTAAGCGAGATTACATTATTATGGACATTCTATAACATAAATCCAACCATACTATTAACAGAAAAATTAACAAGATTTAAGTTGCTAGAATAAAAAGAGAAGATTTATTTATATACTGCAAATATCTAGGTATACTGTATAATACCTCATCTAAAGATAATCTATTCAACTACAATAGTAGAGTAGCTCTTAAGATTAAAAAAGAAAGTTACATTACATTGAAATAGAGATAAATTTGAGTAAAGTTGAACAATCCAGTTTTGGGTCTAGACCCAAATATATATATATATTATAATCAAAATTAAAAACAAATTTAGTGCCATAGTTGATACTAGGGCCACTACAAAAGCGAACAGGCACATCTGTTGAAAAAATAAAGGGAAGATCAGTGTAGATGAACTCCCCCAAACAACAATACCAACCTATACCAAGAGAATGGTGCATTGTTAGAAAAAGAGGATGAGTTGTTGAATGAGACAAAGTCGTGAGAACCAAGTGGAACAAGCCATAAACGCACCTAGAAAGGAAATACAAGTAATTAGAATGCATGTAGTGAGGAATTGATGAATAACTTAAAGGTCAATTCGGATTAAAAAGAGAAAACGTACCTTATGAAGTTCGTCCTTCATGACAACTTTCTCTGCAGTCACAACATAACAGTGAGGGTTAGATAATGTATTTAATTGAGGAGTGTATCATGATTTAGGGACAGAGATAAAATAAATCGTTGGAAACGAAAATAAAATTAAAATGTACCTGTGGAAAGCATTGGAAGAAATGAAACCCTCAGACCAAAAATCACGAAGCATAATAATGGTTTTTGAAATCTGTGGTGGGTGTAAGAAACCGTCCGCATAAGGTAACAGAGGAATTGGTTTCCACTGCATTGGATTCCTCATACACACACACCATGTAGAAATTATATTAACTACCTTCCCAGCGCAAGGAAATTTGATTCACTTCACCAATGACATGAACAATCAAATAAGAAAACTATAGAAAATTAAACGAATACAATCTGCCACAGTAAAAAGGACCTCGAGGCCGAGCTCGAACTTAGGGCATAAGGGTTCCAAAATTTTACTGAACGCAGTAGCAAGAGAAAAATGAAGTATGCATAGGTGGGGAAAATTCAAAAGTCACGGTTATTCGAATGAGGGAACGAATCTAGAAACCAGAAAGGCTGCGAGCATATAAAGCACCTTGGTAGCATTTGGAAAATGAAATGAAAAATAAAAAATATGCTAAACATAAACCATAAAACATCAAACATAACACTCCAGGAGCATAACTGTAAAATATGCAAACTCTAACCATAATCCAATACCGAAGCAAACAGAATGACAAGTATACCAAAACTACTATCTATTTTTATGATATACACCATAAAGGGAGAAATACATAGATAAGTAAATGTATGAGGAGAGATTCCATTGTAAATGAATTCTGTACATAAGGGTAGCGTGAATTACCTATAGACCTCACATCCGGGCTGAGGCGTGTTGGAATGAGGGCGTAGCTTCTTCCCATTCGGCTTCCATTCGGAAAATCTTGAAACAATTTTTTTTTATAGTGAGCAGGCTCAACACCAATACAAGCCGTAATGTAAAGGCCGTGTAATACATGAATGTCGACAATTATAGCTCATTGACGAACCCTAATCCAAGGTTCAATTCCACCGTCCACATGTCAAACTATTGTGAAGGAGCGGGAAAAAATGGGATTCAGTCGAGATTTAATTTCGATAGCTGTAAACCAAATCTTGATAAGGGATTGAAAATCTTCGAATTAAAATCATATGTACCATGTCACATGGGCTAGACTTGAAACCGTAGATGAGTCATGTAGCATACATCTTAAATATTACCATAGAATGCCACATGTGATCATAGCATCTGGGACTATTAAGAATATAGGTGTTAGTATTAATTGTCATTAAAAAAGTGAGCAGCCCAATGGTATGTCACTAGTGGGCATTTATTAATCCAATCTTGAGTTTAGGACATAGGATTATTCATGGACAAGAACTTTAGTCATGGAGACAAATTAAAATCTACGAAGTTTAAATTATAAAATGACAAAGTTGAAAGTAGGACATAATTAAATGTATATGAGAAGTAAAATAGGAAGTGCAAAAGTGTTGTATTATAGCTATACCTTGTGTACAGATATAATGAATTTAAAATGTGGGGTTAAATAGATTCGTTAGAGTATAAATGGTAATTAGAGAATGGGATTTTAATAATTGTCCCCATGGATATCCATAACCTTAAGGGGGTAAAAGAAATATATTTTAATTATAAGAAAGGTGGGTTACATACAGTTCATGAAGAAGATGGGTTAGCATTAGAATAATGCACCAAGGCATGCACAAAACTCTAATTATAGTGGTAAAGCGAATTAATAAAATTCAAGAAAGGAAAATGATAGTGTTGGAGTGATGACAGAATCTCGTCGATTTGCGATGAAACGAAAAAGACGAAAATTTGGAGTTGCGATAGTATCTCGTTGAATTGTGACGACAATTTAGAATAGCCAAACTTCTAGAATATTATAAAGGCTGGTAACAATATTCAGCTCTGAATAATTTTACTTTTTTTCTTTTTTTTTAGTAAAGTGAGAGTCATTACAATTATAAGGGTTGAATAAGGAGTGAGTTTTATGTTTTGTAAATCAATATAACCAACATAATACATCTATTTAAAATCGATATGTCCAAAAATGATATAACCTTAAGATAAAATAAGGTAAAGTTATGGAAAGTATTAAGTTGGGAGGTGAATTGTTATAATGGGTGTGTGGTGATAATAAATTCTAGTTATACGTGGCATGTAAAACCCAAAGACCTTTGATCATGGAAATGAAGAATTAAAGAGTAGAATAAGAAGATTTCCAGAACCGTATCTCCATAAATGAATAAAATTAAATATATTATATTTATATAGCACTAAGGGAAAGAAATAAAGTGCAGAAATTGGTTTATACTCAACTGCATAAAGGAATAATTAAAGTTAAAGGATTAAGTCAAGAGGGTTTGACTTAATCAAAATTATGTATGTGGGAGTGATATAGTTAATAATATACATATTAAATTATAGAGGGGAAGATATTAAATTTAAGATTATTCCATATGAATTAATGAGAAAGAATCTTGTTTTACAGGACAGTGGGAACCAAAGGCTAAAATAAATAAACATAGTAAATTGCGAGCAACAAAAAAAAAATTAAAATATATATATATATATATATGGTGAAATGAGAGGTGTTACAAATTGTATAAGAGCTCATGTTAAAACACTGGGCAAAAATGTGTGCTCACACCAGAAAAATTATGTTGCTATAAATTTTGTTAAAATTTAATTTTCAGTAATTTATGAACAATGAAACAATGCTGAACCATACAGGTGTGAACCATGAAAAAAGAAGATGATCTGTATGGGATTTGGGTGGGAAAAAACCCAACAGATCCAAATATTTCATTGATGGCTATAAAGTGTCGAATGAAAAAAGAAGTGCAAATTCCCAAAAGAATTTTGAGGAAGATGATGCCTCTAGATAGCAGTCTAGGAGGAATAAGGAATTTCAGAGGAATTCTGGAAAAATTTAATTATATCTTCATCCTATGATGGAAAAGGGAGGATTATTCTATATTTGGTTTTGAAAGAAGGTATAAAATGTTAAAAATATAAAAGGATGAAAACCAGTGACAATGGGTCACATATGCTTTTAAACTAGTAGATAAAGTTGAAGAAGTTTGTCTTCTACAATTTGAAAAATCAGTAATACTGAAATTGATAATGAAACCCTACCAAAGTTCCAAGAGTGGAATAAAGAAACATAAAGTTATACATAACTTCATCTTTTAGACATATTATCAGTAGGAATATGAATTCTGTGGTAAGGACAAAAGAGGCTAGAGAAAATTTAAAATAAATTTTCAGATATGCAAGATAAACAACATGTTCTGTGCTGATTGATGAGCCTAGATATGGTTGGAAAAAGACAGGAATATTCCAACAACTTGGAATTTTATACAGAATTGGCATATCATATTTTCAAAGTTTGTAGAAAGATAAACAAGTATGACAAACCTTATTTAGATTTCAATGTTTTCCATTCTCTGTTTCTATGAGGGAGAAACATGAACAATAAGTACCTACCAAATTGTTGAATGAAAACATTTCATCATAATTGTAGTAATGAGAAACTAGTGAAATTGCAGAAGTCAACAAGAAAAGGGATGAAAATTATATGTTATGAAATGAAGATAGTAAACTGAAATATAATCTGGTAGAAAAATTTCTAGTCAACAGTGAGAGTAAGAAGATAGTTCTGGATGAAATTCCAGATATATTCCCAAAATAAGGAAGTTAAATACTAAATTAATATTAAACCATGTGTTACATCAAAATTGATGAGTTAAAAGTGAAGAAATTATAAGTACTACTAATTTGAAACTATGTAAGACCAATTAAACCCCTGCTGGGAGTACTGGTCATGTTGGTAAAAAAGGAAGGATAGAACCTCAAAAGTAAGTATAGATTTCTAAAAAAAGGAGAGGATCAAATTGGAATTCTACAAGAATTGATTGGTCTTGTTTTACTCGTCAAGTAAACCATAAAATAACAAAAAATGCGAAATTGTTGTTCAATTCTGTCAAAGTCTAGAGGAACAGTAGTGAGTGGAGGAAAAAATCGAGAGAGCATGAATTGAGTTACAAGCCTAATATTTCTCTTTTTAAACTTAACTTATACAAAAATTTTGCTACAACCACCAAGAAAGAAAAATGCATAGACTTGGAAATGGTCAATATAGCTTAAACAGTTAGAAGAATTCACTTAATCCTGTTCAATATTTGAAAGGTATGTAATACTAAGGATTGTACAGAAGCAACAAAGGTTATAAGATATGATTGAAAAAAAAATGAGACATAAGTAGAATTATGCGGAGTTAGTATTAAGGTTTCTTCTGAGATATATATGTCAATAAAGTGGGAAGGGGTTGATGCACAACACCTAAAATTGAAGTATAAATTCTTTAAAAAAAATAAGGAAAATGTTAAGAAAGAAGAATTTTTTAAAAATGTGAATACTATTCAAGTAATAAATTTTTTTGGTAATAAATAAGTGAGACAAGTAGAACGAATGCAACAATAAAGTAGGAAAATACTTCTGAGTAAAACTGAAAAATATCAAAATATTGATAAATATTTTCAGTCAGAAAGAACTAATAATTGCAAAATTAGAGGGAACATTAATAATGTGACCCTAATACAACATAAATGGTATAAAATTTCCATAATATGTGCTTAGTTCGGACATACTGATGACTTAAATTTAGTTCAAGATTTAAAACAGGACATGTTTGAACTGATATGAGGAAAGAGTAATGAAAAACCATGTGTAAATTGTTGCTAAGAGACAATGAAACCTAGTTATCAGACAAAAATCTGGATCCTATGCCTAACTCAGAATATAAATAGGAAGTTGATTGAGCAAGGAAATGGAAAAAAGGATTGACCTAGTAATTGGTTGATTTTGAAACTGATGATTATAAAAAAATTGGTCAATGTACACAAGACTGGAACTATAAACTGATATGAAATTCTAAGAGGTAAGGTAATAACTAATATACTTGATGAGAAAAATTCAAGTGGAAAGTAGAAATTGAATTATAAACCTCATTATTGAGCATGGTTATTACTATTTGAATTGATTGTTGATAAAAACAATCAGTAAGAAGGTACTTGAAGTACATGTATGAACTGGAAAAAGGTAAGAAGAACCTCTGCATATAGTAAAGTTGATTTTCTAAATTATAATGAGAAGATAATTGTTTTTTTTTCTTTAGCAAAGTGCGTAACATGAATTGTATACTCTGATCAAAGGAGTAAAAGGTGAAAAGACGTGCAGATAAATCATCAAGAAAGTTAAATTCGACCATGTTGACGTGAGGAGGAAGTGTCGTCGAAAAACATGGAATGATAAGTAGTTGTACTACACTATACGACTATGAAACCTGAAGGGTTTTCTAACCAGTGAATTTACTGAAATTATTACAATTCATAATGTTGTTGTGATTCTCAATAGATTTATATGATATTACTCATATGAATTGGTATGAATTGTGGACAGATAGGCACCGAAATAAAATATTCTTCCAGATAGATTTCTTGCAATGAAGTAGGAAGAAAATAAACCTCCAGAGTGTATCAGTAAATAGAGTGAAAGCAGAGGAAGGTGCTGGTACTCTTAAGAAACTGCTGGGATACGGGAGAAAAGATGAAGGAGGAATATTCATCCTGAGTTGAGCAATCAACATCAAAGTTGTAACACCAAGGACGATGTTTAGTTTTAGGGGGAGAATATGTAATGTCCCTAAATTTTGCTGCTTTTCAAAATAGGCAGTTAAGAACTTTAAGTGTCAAGGTGGACCCCAAAGAACATATTGAGGATGGATATATTTTATTAAATTAAGTTAATAAAATAAAATGGAATTAATGTTTAATGACTAGATTGAGATTTGAGATCTTGAAACCCAATCCATGAGGATGGATAATGTTGCAAGATTTTCCCAGACTTCGAGAAATCCTTGGAAGGAATAAAGTAAGATACTAAAATTAGATTTAGAGATAAATATCTAAATACCCCAGTAAAGAGGAAATTATTGGAAAGAGGTGGAATAAAGCTGAAAAGCAGAAAAGCTAGCTTTAAAAGTACATTTGTGGAAGAAACAAAAAGAAAGCCTAGGAAAATAAGAATACAACATCTTGAATTAACTGGACGCAGTTAAGGGAAACAGGTTGAGGGAAAAAAAAGCTTAAATAAGTTGTTTTAGGATAGATAAGGGGGTTTTCTATCACTAGAGGAAGAGATCTCTGCTCAGGGGCGCACTATGGAGAAAGAGCTCTAAGGTTGGCAGGCAATTAGTCTAACCTAAGTGGTATGCACCATTAAATTGAATTGTTTTTGAATTATATCCTGAATCTGCTAGGAGTTATTAAAAATATCAAGTAGTTGAATCTGAATAAATTCTTGTATCTGATTTAGAGTTTATACTATTGAATTTAGATAAGTTAGATTTATAAAATTTGTGGTCTGTACATTGAACATAAATAACTATAAGGAAAATAGTTATTCTGCATGGTTGTACAGACATATCCTGTAGAGGACCAACTCTCAGAATGTCTAAAACCCAGTATTGAGTTTAGATCTGAGGTTAGGTACCATACAGTAAACAAACATTTCTGTAAAAAAAAAAAATTAGTATTTTGTTATCATATTGTACAGTTCATTGAAAATAATAAATCCTAACTAGAAATGAATATACAAAAATGATAAATGTGGATACCATATAGCAAGAGATATGATGTAATAGATATATAAATATTTCCTCTATTGTTTAGAAAAATATAAAATCCAAACTGTACTTAAATATACAGAGGACATATACATGCATATATATGAATGATATTATTTACTGAAGGTTGAAAGTGGAAGAATGGTTGGAAATAGCCCATTTTGGTGATTAGTATACCGATGGAAAGAAAAGAACATGTCATATAGAGTCCAATAATTTAAAGTAAAGAAATTATAAGAAACACAAGGTAGGATAGGAAGAGTTACGTATTGTCATAATATTGTTATCATCTGCTGATTTTATATAGAAAATAAAGTGTTCTCATTTACATGCAATTATAACCAAGGTTTACAGTCTACTTTAGGAGGAAACATAAATAACATTACATTTAAGAGGGAATAATGTATACTGCAAGGACTTAAACATTTATAATAAAATAACCCATATGGTATCTTTTGACAAAGGTGTTGACAATTGTAAAAGGGATTACAATTGAGAAAAAATAAATAAATGAAGTGGTACAGAAAACACTATGTTCTGTTGTCAATTATAAAACAGATATACAAAGGCCTTTTATAAAAGGGAAAATTTTTCAACTCTTGAGGAAAACGTATTTGTTGAATACACATGGAGAAACCATGATGAGATGGATTAACCTATGAACATACAAAAATCCAAGTATTATGATAAATAATTTAGGTACAGAGAATGTATGTTAAGAGAAAAAACATACGACTGTTAGTCATACCTACATATGACAAAAAGGGAAATTAATATCGAGAAATATTATCTAAATTTTAAAACTACAAAAGAACATAAAGAAAAAAGTTAAAATACTCGTAGGACATGATAGTAAAGTGGGAAATCACTAGTCACTTGTATATTTTTTGGAAAATTTGTATTATTGATACATTGTGAAATTATGAAATTATTCAACTCTTCACTAGAAAAGAGCAAGGGCATTAATTCAGAATATGGGATTGAACAAGTATATAGAACAACATGACCAAGAAAGGTCATGTAAAATAATTGTAAATAAGACTCAGATTTGATGAGTCGAAAATGAGATTCTACATCAAAATCTTGGTAAAATGGAACAACAGTAAAATTTTTAATTAGCCCAAGAACTTCACGAAGAAGGAATGATACTACTTACTTTATGAAATAATTTCAAGAGGGAAACTACGATAGTGATAGAAGTGTGATATGTATAATATTTTAATCATAGTTTTGATACATACTATTAAAATAAACCATGCATATGGTAAACTAAATAATTCCTCATTGCATTTAAGGTGGGTATAATGTGAGGACAACATCAAAATTATAAGGGTTGAATAAGGACTGAGCATTATGTTTTGTAAATCAATATAATCAGCATAATACATCTATTCAAATCAATATGCCCAAAAAGGATATAACCTTAAGATAAATTAAGGTAAAGGTATGGGAAGTATTAAGTTTGGAGATGAATTGTTATAATGGGTGTGTGGTGATAATGAATTATAGTTATACATGGCATGTAAAACCTAAAGAACTTCAATCATGGAAATGAAGAATTGAAGAGCAGAATAAGAATATTTCTAGAACCTTTATCTCCATAAAGTAACAAAATTAAATATATTATATTTATATAGCACTAAGGGAAAGAAATAAAGTGCAAAAATTGGTTTACACTCAATTGTATAAGGGAATAATTAAAGTTAAAGAATTAAGTCAAGAGGGTTTGAATTAATGCAAATTATGTATGTGGGAGTGATATAGTTAATAATATACATATTAAATTATAGAGGGGAAGATATTAAATTTCAGATTATTCCAAATTGGATAGGTGGAAATAATAATCTATGATTAAATAGCTATATACATAACGACAACCATGGTAATGGGAAAGATAAAATGTAATATGGTAAGAGCTGCCTAGAAACCTTATTCCCATAAATGGAGGAAAGTGAGGTATGTTTAGAATACTAGATCCATATGAATTAAGGAGAAAGAATCTTGTTTTAAAGGACAGTGGGAATCGAAGGTTGAAATAAATAAACATAGTAAATTGCGAGTGACAAAAAAAAAAATTATATATATATATATATATAGTTGGCGAAATGAAAGGTGTTAAAAATGGTATCAAAGCCCATGTTAAAAAACTGGGAAAAAATATGTGCTCACACCAGAAAACTTCTATTGCTATAAATTTTGTTAAAATTTAATTTTCACTAATTTATGAACAATGAAATAGTGTTGAACCATACAACTGCAAACCATGAAAAAAGGGAATGAGCTGTATGGGATCTGGGTGGGAAAAAATACAACAGATCCAAATATTTCATTGATGGCTATAAAGCGTCGAATGAAAAAAAAATGTAAATTCTCAGAAGAATTCTGAGGAAGATGATGCCTCTAGACGACAGTCTAGGAGGAATAAGGAATTTTAGAGGAATTATGGAAAAAAATAATTAGATATTCCTCCTATGATGGAAAAGGGAGGATTATTCTACAGTTGGTTTCGAAGGAAGGTATGAAATGTTAAAAATATGAAAGGATGAAAACCAGTGATAGTGAGTCATGTATGCTTTTAAACTAATAGATAAAGTTGAGGAAGTTTGTCTTCCGCAATTTGAAAAATCAGTAATACTGAAATTGATAATGAAAACCTACAAAAGTTCCAAGAGCGGAATAAAGAAACATAAAGTTATACATAACTACACCTTTTAGACATACTATCAGTAGGAATATGAATTCTGTGGTAGGATAAAAGAGGTAAGAGAAAATTTAAAAGAAATTTTCAGATATGCAAGATAAATAACATGTTGCTGATTGATGATCCTAGATATGGTTGGCAAAAGACAGGAAGATTCCAGCAAGATGGAATTTTATATAGAATTGGCATATCAGGTTTTCAAAGTTTGTAGAAAGATAACCAAGTATGATGAACCTTTTTTAGATTTCAATGTTTTCCATTCTCTGTTTCTATGAGGGAGAAATATGAACAATAAGTACCTACCAAATTGTTGAAAGAAAACATTTCATGGTAATTGTAGTAATGGGAAACTAGTGAAATTGCAAAAGTCAACAAGAAAAGGGTTGAAAATTATATGCTATGAAATGAAGATAGTAAACCGAAATATAATCTGGTAGAAAAATTTCCAGTCAACAGTGAGAGTAAGAAGATAGTTCTAGATGAAATTCTAGATAGATTCCAAAAATAAGGAAGTTAATTACTAAATTAATATTAAACCGTGTGTTACATCAAAATTGGTGAGAGTTAAAACTAGCAATAACATGTACTACTGATTTGAAACTATGTAAGACAAATTAAATCCCTACTGGGAGTACCAGTCATGTTGGTCAAAAAGGAAGGATAGAACCTCCAAAGTAAGTATAGATTTCTGAAAAAAAAGAGAGAGTATGAAATTGGAATTCTACAGGAATTGATTGGTCCTATTTTACCCCTCAAGTAAACCATAATATAACGAAAAATGCAGAATTGTTGTTCAATTCTGTCAAAGTCTAGAGGAACAATAGTGAGTGGAGGAAAAACTCGAGAGAGAATTAATTTAGTTACAATCCTGATATTTCTCTTTTTAAACTAAACTTATACAAAAATTTTGCTACAGCCACTAGAAAAGGAAAATGCATAGACTTGAAAATGGTCAATATAGCTTAAACAGTTAGAAGAATTCACTTAATCCTGTTCAATATTTGAAAGGTATGTGATAATAAGGATTGTATAGAAGCAACAGAGGTTATAAGATATGATTGAAAAAAAAATAGACATAAGTAGAATTATGCGGAGTTAGTATTAAGGTTTCTACTGAAATATATATGCCAAGAAAGTGGGAAGGGGTTGATGCACAACACCTAAAATTGAAGTAGAAATTATTGAAAAAAAAATAAGGAAAATGTTAAGAAAGAGGAATGTTATTAAAAATGTGAATACTATTCAAGTAATAAAAAATTTTGGTAGTAAATAAGTGAGACAAATAGAACGAATGCAATGGTAAAGTAGGAAAATACCTCTGAGTAAAACTAAAAAATATTGAAATATTGATAAATATTTTCAATCAGAAAGAACTAATAATTGCAAAATTAGATGGAACATTAATAATGTGACCCTAATACATCATAAATTGTAGAAAATTTCCATAATATATCCTTAGTTCGAACATACTGATGACTTAAATTTAGTTCAAGGTTTAAAACAGGACATGTTTGAACTGATATGAGGAAAGAGTAATGAAAAGCCCTATGTAAATTGTTTCTAAGAGACAAGGAAACCTATTTATCAGACAAAAATCCAGATCTTATCCCTAACTCAGAACAGAAATAGGAACTTGATTGAGTAAGGAAACAGAAAAAAGGATTTACATAGTAATTGGTTGATTTAGAAACTGATGATTATAAAAAAATCGGTCAATGTGTGTAAGACCAAAACTGTAAACTGATATGAAATTCTAAGATGTAAGGTAATAACTGATATACTTGATGAGAAAAATTCAAGTGGAAAGTAGAAATTGAATTATAAACCTTATTATTGAGCATGGTTATTACTATATGAATTGATTGTTGATAAAAACAATCAGTAAGAAGGTACTTGAAGTACATGTATGAACTGGAAAAAGGCATGCAAAACCTCTGCATATAGTAAAGTTGATTTTCTAAATTCTAATGAAAATATAATTGTTTTTTTTAGCAAAGTGTGTAACAGGAATTGTACACTCTGATCAAAGGAGTCAAAGGTGAAAAGACGTGCAGAGAAATCATCAAGAAAGTCAAATTATACCATGTTGACGTGAGGAGGAAGTCTCGCAGAAAAACATGGAATGATAAGTAGTTTTACTGCACTATACTACCATGAAACCTAAAGGGTTTTGCTAACTAGTGAATTTACTGAAATTTTACAATTCATAATGTTGTTGTGATTATCAATAGATGTATATGATATTACTCAGATGAATTGGTATTAATTGTGGACAGACAGGCACCAGAGTAAAATATTCTTCCAGATAGATTTCTTGCAATGAAGTAGGAAGAAAATAAACCTCCAGAGTGTATCAGTAAATAGAGTGAAAGCAGAGGAAGGTGTTGGTACTCTGAAGAAAATTCTGGGAGCCAGGAGAAATGATGAAGGAGGAATCTTCATCCTGAGTTGAGCAATCAACATTAAAGTTGTAACACCAAGGATGGTGTTGAGTTTTAGGGGAGGAATATGTAATGTCCCTAAATTTTGTTGCTTTTCAAAATAGGCAGTTAAGAACTTTAAGGGTCAAGGTAGACCCAAAAGAACATATTGAGGATGGATATATTTTATTGAATTAAGTTAATAAAATAAAATGGAATTAGTGTGCAATGACTAGATTGAGATTTGAGATCTAGAAACCCAATCCATAAGGATGGATAAGGTTGTAAGACTTTTCGAGACTTCCAGAAATCCTTGGAAGGAATAAAGTAAGATACTAAAATTAGATTTGGAGATAAATATTTAAATACCCCAATAAAGAGGAAATTATTGGCAAGAGGTGGAATAAAGCTGGAAATTAGAAAAGCTAGCTTTAAAAGTACCTTTGTGGAAGAAATAAATGGAAAGCCAAAGGATTACAACATCCTGAAATAACTGGACGTAGTTTAGGGAAACAGGCTAGGGGAAAGAAAAGCTTAAATAAGCTGTTTCACGATAGACAAGGGGGTTGTCTATCACCAGAGGAAAAGATCTTTGCTCGGGGGTGAGCTATGGAGAAAGAGCTCTAAGGTTGGGAGGAAAATATTCTAACCTAAGTGGTATGCATCATTAAATTGAATTGTTTTTTAATTATATTATGAATCTGTTAGGAGTTATTAAAAATATCAAGTAGTTGAATCTAAATGAATTCCTGTATATGATTTTGAGTTTATACTTTTGAATTCAGATAAGTTGGATTTATAAAATTTGTGGTCTGTACATTGAACAGAAATAACTATAAGGAAAATAGTTATTCTACATGGTTGTACAGACATATTCTGTAGAGGTCCAACTCTCAGAATGTATAAAACCTAGTATTGGGTTTAGATCTGAGGTTAGTTACCATACAGTAAATGGACATTTCTGTAAATTATTTGTTTTAGTATTCTGTTATCATATTGTACAGTTCATTGAAAAAAATAAATTCTAACCAGAAATTAATATACAAAAATGATAAATGTGGATACCATATAGTAGGAGATATGATGTAATACATATATAAATATTTCCTGTACTGTTTAGAAAAGATAAAATCCAAACTATACTTAAATATATAGAGGACATATACATGCATATATCTGAATGGCTGGAAATATCCCATTTTGGAGATTAGTATGCCAATGGAAAGAAAATAACATGTCATGTAGAGTTCAGTAATTTAATGTAAATAAATTCTAAGAAAAGCAAGGTAGGACAACAAGAGTTACGTAATTTCATAATATTGTTATCGTCTGCTGATTTTATGTAGAAAAGAAAGTCTTCTGATTTACATGCAATTATAAACAAGGTTTACAGTCTATTTTAAGAGGAAACATAGATAACATTACATTTAAGAGGAAACAATGTATACTGCAAGGACTTAAACATTTATAATAAAATAACCCATATGGTATCTTCTGACAAAGGTGTTGACAATTTTAAAAGGGATTAAAATTGAGAAAAAATAAATAAATGATGTGGTACAAAAAATACTATGTTCTGTTGTCAATTATAAAACAGATATGCAGAGGACTCTCTGGCCTTTTATAAAAGGGAAACATTTTCAACTCTTGAGGAAAATGTATTCGCTGAATACATATGGAGAAACCATGAAGAGTTGGATTAACCTATGAACATACAAAAATCCAAGTATTATGATCAATAATTTAGGTACAGAGGACATATGTTAAGAGCAAAAACATACGATTGTTAGTCATACCTACGTATGACAGAAAGGGAAAGTAATATCGAGAAATAGTATCTAAATTTTAAAACTACAAAAGAAATTAAAGAATAAAGTTTAAATGCTCGTAGGACATGATAGTAATGGGAAATCACTAGTCACTTGTATATTTAATGGAAAAATTGTATTATTCATACATTGTAAAAAATAAGAAATTATTCAACTCTTTAGTAGAAAAGAGAAAGGGCATTAATTCAGAAGATGGGATTGAGCAAGTAAATAGAACAACATGACCAAGAAAGGTCGTGTAAAATAATTGTAAATAAGACTTAGATTTGATGAGTCGAAAATGAGATTCTACATCTGAATCTTGGTAAAATGGAACAATAGTAAATTTTTTAATAAGCCCAAGAAATTCATGAAGAAGTAATGATACTACTTGTTATGAAATCATTTCGAGAGCGAAACCACCATAGTGGCAGAAGTGCAATAAGGAGAATCTTTTAATCATAGTTTTGATACATACTATTAAAATCAACCATGCATATGGTAAACTAATGGTTCCTTAACTTACCAATTGGGCGGCCTACATGCATAGGAGTCGGCAGGGAGTTAGATAGTCGTTTCTGCATTTCAAAATAACATGATGAGACGATATTTGACAATTTGAAATTATAGTACAATTAATAGTACGTAGTGGAAATAAAAAGGAACTTGGTATCGTTAGAATATGGTATTCCTATATTGGGAAGTACCACAGTTGGAGTTTTCCCCAAATAATTTAAAGATGTCATCGATCCCTAATGAAAACTGTATATATATTGAAAGAAAATTTAAAATATCTTAAATCATCAATGAAAGTTTGGATTCAGTCTCCAATCATGAAAATATTATTTCTAAATATCTGTTGCACAGTCCTTTGCTCAGAAAAGTTGAATTATGAACGAGTACAGAAAATTCTTAAATATGTTGTAGGAGAACACGATTTAAGAAAATACTTACTCAAACGCCTCTTTGGGAATAAACTCGTGTAACACATACCTTCTGGCCATGAATGGAAAGGAGATCGGATTAAATTGGGAATCGGGTAGTCAAGGGGTTTTTAATCCAATTTGAAGAATTAAGAAGAGGAGATCTTAGCAAAATTTCTGGGTAAATAAAAACAAAATTTAGAGATATGTTAACCTAATTAAAATCAAGAAAAATCCAACTTCCAGGCTTCGCAAGAAAAAAACTGGGCCATACGACAGAGAGTATGACGTAATACCTGGAGTGTTGTAGGTGTGCCGAATGATCATTGAAATATTCAGCAAGACTGCAAAATTTCTTGAAGTCGTAAAGGATGACTTCCAAAGAATATGAGTAGGACTACGAAGAAAAGTGCCGAGATGAATTGAAGATACAGATGCTATTGAGGAAATAAAAATAAATCAAAAGAAAATGTTAAAAGAAGAAAATTAGAATACATAACTTGTAGGGAATGTTGAACTGGTCTCGATGTCCAGAACATTGATTGCCATTTCGGCTAGGGAAAGTCTCCAATTTTCTATGTGTAGAAAAAGGGGATTTCATAGATTTTGCCAAAAAACTGCGCATCCAAATGAAGTTACAGTACCCAAAATGAAATCAGTTATGCCAGGAGAAACCCCAAACACGAATTTCGTTCCATCGTCCACGTGGCATAAGATTTGAGGTTATCCCTCAGATTGATGCATTAAAATTTGGATGGGGAAAGCCAAGGGAAGCGTACATAACAAATTATGAGTGCATATTCCGATAGAATTTCTGGTTGAGAATTGTACAGGGGAAAACTGACTGTGTGGGCAACAATAAAGATTTACTGCAGCAAATAGCATGGACACATACAAATCGAGGACATAAAGGATATCAAATCAATAATTTTTTCAGGAGTACCAATGTGTTAATTTCCAGGTACTTAACGTAGGGAAAAAGTGGTCATAAATTTATTAACTATAGGTGATAATCTATATTATATATCGAAATTGTACATAGTCTTAATGACACCTCGTAACCAGTCGCATTAAGACTATGGTGGCTCTCGATAAGAGCGATGTACCAGCCCTTAAACAAATATTAAAATATTGAATTGAAAATTTGTGGAAAATATTTCTTATTCATATATTTAATGCTATGGTTTCTTCAATTGAATCCGCGTGAAGCCACGGTGAAAATTACGTTGGCAAATGTAAGGTTCATAATGTTACAAAAGTGTGTGAGAATTTAATAATGAGAAGACTAACATGGTATGGGTATGAGAATTGCGTGGATGAAAGTAGTAGTTTGAACTTAAAGGAATGGTTTACGGTATATCCATATAGCTTAATAAAATTCCTAATGAATGTAAGAGTTAAATAATGATAGTTTTAATAGTCCATGTAATTCCGTACATGGGAGTAAATGGATCCCAAGGCGAATTTTTGACAGTATTGATGAGATCGAGGCACACATGTTGTGTGAGGGTGATTAATATAATAAAGGGTCATACCTTGATGATCTCATAAGTTGCTATAAGAATACCATGCCATGACCATGTTGGAAAGGTGGAGTGGACGTTGGTAGAATTCCTCATTGCATTTAAGGTGGGTATAATGTGAGGACGACATCAAAATTATAAGGGTTGAATAAGGAGTGAGCATTATGTTTTGTAAATCAATATAATCAGCGTAATACATCTATTGAGATCAATATGCGCAAAAAGGATAGAACCTTAAGATAAAATAAGGTAAAGGTATGGGAAGTATTAAGTTGGGAGATGAATTGTTATAATGGGTGTGCGGTGATAATAAATTCTAGTTATACGTGCCATGTGAAACCCAAAGACCTTCGATCATGGAAATGAACAATTAAAGAGTAGAATAAGAAGATTTCCATAACCTTTATCTCCATCAAGGAACAAAATTAAACATATTAGTTTTATATAGCACTAAGGGAAAGAAATAAAGTGCATAAATTGGTTTACACTCAATTATATAAGGGAATAATTAAATTTAAAGGATTAAGTCAAGAGGGTTTGACTTAATGCAAATTATGTATGTGGGAGAGATATAGTTAATAATATACATATTAAATTATAGAGGGAAGATATTAAATTTCATATTATTCCAAATTGGATAGTTGGAAATAATAAGCTATGATTAAATAGCTATATATATAATGACAACCATGGTAATGGGAAAGATGAAATGTAAGATGGTAAGAGCTGCCTAGAAACCTTATTCCCATAAATGGAGGAAAGTGAGGTATGTTTAGAATACCAGATGCATATGAATTAAGGAGAAAGAATCTCGTTTTAAAGGACAGTGGGAACTGAAGGTTGAAATAAATAAACATAGTAAATTGCGAGTGACAAAAAAAAGAAAAAACAAAACAAAACAAAAAACAAAAAGAGGTGAAATGAGAGGTGTTACACTCACAAACTTCACATATTATATATTGTTAAGTTGACAGTCATTATACACGTGTTATTTTGTGAATTTTGGAAAAAAATATATCCAATACTGTTTTTGCCTCTTACTTCTTTTTGGCTTGCAATGTGTCCATGTGCAATGCTAGTAAGTGCAATATATCTATCTTCAGATATTCTAAAATTCCTCCTATTTCATCTTTTATAAGTGCATAGGAGGAAGGAATTACCACAGTTATACCATTTCTACATTTTTTTTGTTTTCCCTGTAATGGTTTTTGAAGATTTGCTTGATGGCTACATAATCTAGCTAGTATATGTCCCCATTAGCCAAGATATTAAGTGCCTCCATTAAATCTTCCCTTACTCATTTCAACAAGAATTTTTTTATAGTTTTTCATCTAGGGTGCAATTGTGCACCCCTTCATAACATAATTGGAATTTCTCTCCAAAATCCTCTAAGAATTCATTGTCTCCTTGGGTCATCCTAAAGATCTCACTCCTTGTTTCTCAAGCCTTGAAATAGTCTTTGGACTTGTTGCTAAAGGTTTTTCATCTACTTTGAGCTAGAAATGATTTTTATTTTGATACTCATGAACCATATTAGGGTTACATATTTCAAAGTGGAAAGGAATATTTTGCATTTTTTCTCATCCATGATATAGTCACAAGTATTACAAACTACACCAAAGTAAAAAAAAAAAGTATCATTATATTCTATAGTTAGTTCGTAAAAGTGAGGGAGTGAAAATCGTTTGATATTCTTTATCCTAGTTTGTTTATTAGTTTCCGAGATAGGGAACTTAAATACATCAGACTTATTTCCATCTTCTGCTACTATATAATGGGATGGATAACTACCTCCTTATGAGAGAGTCTCGAATGGTCTATATTTCTTTTTTACAGAGTCCTCAAAACTTCTTATTATTAAAGGAAGTGTTCCACAATCAACTAAGGTTTGTTGATTGCTAATTTTAGGTTCAGAAGTGGGGGATTTTGGTACAATTTTCCCTAGGTTCTCTCTATCTCTAAGAGGCATGCATGCTTGATTTTAAGAAATGTGAAATTTCTTTGTGTTCCTTATTTTTGAAATAAAACTAATGTATGAGAAGAAATAATATTTCACAAGCTTCTGAAACCTCCCCGAAAACACCACCAAAAAGTGATTTCCCTCAATATTTCAACGATATTAACATATCCCTAAAGGTATCATCTTTAATATGTTAACAAGGGGTATATACAAACTTAAGAGGTATCACAAAATGTATAAGAAATCCACATTCATTCTTACTCATTATATATTATTTTATAGAAAAAAGGTATTCTTCATGAGGTAAAAGGGGAATCATGTAGTGAACCAATCACATCAACTAAATTAATCTTGCAAAAGTAGAACTAAATGGAAAAAACAAGGTTGCATAAAGAAAACACTTTGTTATTTTTCCAAGAGAGAAAATTAACTTTTAATTGCAAAGAAATAAGTGTTTCAAGAATGAATATCCTATTCCACTCTTGCAGAAATGTAAATCTAGTCCTACTTTTGCAAAACAAAAAGCAATAGAAAAAAAAATCAAAAATTTTGTAAGGAAAAAAGTGATCGTGTAGAGGTAATTGTTTGCTCCTTAATCCCCTTGTTCACTAAATCATATCGACAAATTTTTCTTGATGTTTTTTTTTTTGAGATGAAAGGCGCATAAACAGAAAAAAGTAATGCTAAATGGAAGCCATAACGAATATTCCTACATGAAGTGTTGTAATACTATACGAAAGTCATGAAATCCTATAAGAACTTCTGTATTTGAACTTCATGCAATAAACCAATGGGGGGAATACTAAAACTTGTAAATAAATACATTTTTAGCACATGTAATTCATGATAATAACTCAACAAATGAAAAAGATTAAGTTCCTAGATTTATAGAGGAACATACAAAATGCATCACTCACTAAAGTACTTGAAATATAAATGAAATACATGAATAATATGAAAATGAGAAATAGAAGAGTATATTGGGGTCTATAGAGATCTAGTATACACAAATCAAAGGTTGATATTTATTTCCAAAGTCTTCTTGCTTTTTAAATTAAATTCATTAATTAAAAAAATGTCATTTGAACCACTGTCATATGAAATGAGTTATGGTTTTGTGGTATTGATGAAGAATGGTATTGACCCATGCTATTGTAATAATGTATATTTACATATTGATAATTGACATGATAAAGTGGAGGCTTATCTCCATAGTTAATATTATTGTTGCATATTTTTATAAAATGTGTATCTGTTTAACTTTTATAATAATTCTTTTTATCATTAATAATTACCCCGTAAGGTGTCACTATTTATAAACAACTCCCCTAGTTGCCATTGTGTCCATGTTTGAGCCATTGGATCAAATTTTAGATGATTGAAACGTTTTAGGCCATTAGATCAAGTAAACATTTATATATATATTTTTTATAATGTTAGTTTTTTTATTTTTAATAAGTTAGATTGAATTTAGGTTTTGATAATGATAAACTATAAATAAAACCCATTGTATTGACCCATGGTATTCATGTGGAATATAGTTTCTTTATAGGGGGAATTAAGATGGCCTACATCAATCTTAACTCTGGATCTACGAAGAGCCAAGAGAGATCAAACATATTGATATGAAAACCTCTTTTAGATTGAAAAGAGAATTGATCCCTCTGATAAATAATAACGATCTAAAGTAATTATTTAATAAAATTATTTTTAAATGTTTATATGTAATATCCCTGGCTTAACGTAAAAACTCTCGTAAAATGAGGGTTGTTAAATAATTAAATATTATTTATTTTTATATTGATATTACATGAATAATATTCTTGTAATTCTTGATTATAAGAATATTTGAAGAATTATTTCTTAATAATTTTATTTATAAGAATTTATATTCTTCTATGGAAATAAATTATATTTGCAAGTTGGTATATTTTATGACTTTTAGAAATAATGATTAATAGATTTGGAAAAAGTATGGATAAGTCATATTTTGCTCATAAGGAAAAAGAAAATCTACCTTTAAAAATAAAAGCATGAGAGATTTATGGAGTGTTTTTCTGATTTAGGAAAAATCAGATTTGTGGAGGCTTTATGGAATGCTTTTATGATTTAGAAAATCTGGAATGCTTTTATGATTTAGAAAAGATGGAATTCTTTTATGATTTATAAAAGCTATTCCATTTTATTAATTCTATTGATTATAAGCCTATGAGAGAAATAGAAGAGGGGAATGGGAGAATACATGGAGAATGGAGCCAAGGAAGAGGGTAATGGGAGAATACATGGAGAATGGAGCCAAGGAAGAGGAAGAGAGTATTCCAAGCATGCATCAAGAGATAAGTAACCATATTCTTTGAAATTCCTTTTGTTTGCATATGGGCCATGATGATATAATGAATGAATTTATTTGGAAGAAAAATTTCATGTGATAAAGAATTAAGATTATTTATTTAGTAAACCTCTATACAATTTTTTTCATAGAGGAATAAGTGTCTTATTCATTGAATTATGAGAATAATTCATGTGTTGTGAATTGATAAAATATTTTCATGGCTAAATAATTCTGTGAATTGCATGAGTTATTAGAAAATAGGGTCTAAGTATGACTTTGTATCTCCAAAACTGAAATAGATATGAAAAAAGTGAAAGAGGTTTTGGTAAAAGAGTGTGTTATGACCAAAAGCCTCTTTTATATTTTAAAAATTCGTTTCCCATGTCTTCAAAACTGTGTCCTAAATGGATATAAAATAACATGGAATTAATTATTATTTAAATCTGGAAAAATGAGCTCCAAATATTCATTTGAATCTTCCAAACTATAACACCTGTGTAAAAACCGAGAGAGGTTATTTTTAAGGAGTCCATTAGAAACAAAAACCTCTTTTTTTTCCAAAAAATGTTTCCATTGGGTTGGAAACCATGTCTAAATTTGATGACAAAAACAAGAAATTATTAAATATTTAAATCTGCAAAAATGGGCATCAAAGATTCAGTGGAATCTTAAAAATCATGACACCTGTGACAAAAATGAGAGAGGTTATTCTTATTAAGTTTGTTCCAAACAAAAAGCTCTTTTTTTTTTATGAAATTATTTTCCATATGTTCACAATACGCATCCAAATTGGATGACTAAAACATGAAAAATAGAGTGAAACATAGTGCTTCCATTTCATTTTTCAATGAGATAAGAATAAGTGTTTATGTACATATAGACATAACAATTATTTTGATAATTATTTAAAAGGAATTAATTTATATAATTACCAAGTATGTTCTCATGATGCATATTCATTAAAACTTAAAGAGAAATATTGGACTCCTGAAAAGAGTATGTGCTTAGGTGCACATGAATAATTATTTAGTATATTTGATCTACTAGAAATTATTATGTGATTTTACATGCATGGGGAGCTGCAGTCATATAAAAAGATATAAATAGCTTATGTGAGGGGTAGCTCACATAAAACCATTGCATAAAAGGCAATTGCTTGTGTTTTTTGAGAAGGATTTGTTATTCATGTTATTTCTAGAGGAAATACTACAAATCTCTTTAATATGTGAAATGATAAGAAAATATTATCTATTTCATTCATAATAGCTATTGAGTTATCTATCTTTTGGAAAAATAAAAATTAAGGTGTTAAAAATACTTGGAAAATAAATACATATATTTGTATGCAAAGGAAGAAATTATTTTGTTAGATCTCTTCAAAAAGAATAGAAGAGAAAAATATATCCTTGTATGCATTATTGGAATAGATTCTTGGAGAGGAAAACTAGTAATCATATGCTTTAATAGCTAAGATTATTGAGAAAAACATATATGCTTGCATGCATGGGAAAAGTATAGTTTTGGATATTAGATTTGTAAAGAAAAGGAAGATGAAATCACATAATATTTATTGTGTTAGCCTTCTTTTGGGAAAAATAATATGTATTTTGCAAGATTAGCTATGGTATTGGCTTTATTTTGAGAATATTTTTCATAGTTATTGGGTTATATCTTTTGAATGAGATGAAAATTTCCCTTTGCATGCATGAAAGTATAAACGGTATGTGTTTGACCCCTTGGAAAAGAAATGTGTTTATTTTTTTCCATTAAATATTTATTTAGTCTTTTTTGGAAAGAAATATATGTTTTACATGCAATAATAAAAATGATATTGCATGCACAAAATTATAAATAGTATGTTAACTTTGTTTGAAATAAAGATGGCATTGTTATAAGTATAGCCAATGTGAATAGCTCTTGTGTGGAAAATATGTCTTTGGAAAAGAACATGCAATAATATGTATAAGTATAGAATCTATTGTGTTAATCCCTTTGGAAAAGAAAACATAAGAGTAGACAAAAATGAAATTTCTTGTTCGGATAGTTATCTTGAAATCTTGTTATGCATTTTCATGCACAATATTATTATATAGAATGTTATCTTTCCTTTGGAAATAATATGAAAGTGCATGTGAGATTTTGTTAGGGGTTGCTAGAAAGATGATGCTTGGTAGTGATTTATTTGCTACTAATGCATGTGAAATGATGCTAAAGAAGGCATTTCATATCAACTTGGTTATGTTTTATACATGCATAGAAATATTTGTTGAAGTGTCACAAATAGATATTGATTATTGGTTTATTAATATTTTATCTAATCATGATATCAAGTGTGTTGATGACAACAATGGCATGAAAGAAGGATGACTTGAGAAAATGATTTTTCAAGTTTAACATTGTGGAAGATAAAGAGTTGTTAGTCCATGCAGGTTTACTAGTTCCAATTGCACGATGACCTGCTGAAGGAAACAATTTGACTACAAAGACAGAGATTGAGGATTCGTGGGTAAATGGTATCATGATGATTGTAATAGCTTATAGCTAGTTATGTTTCATTTAAGATTATTTTTCTATGTAATTTTTATGAAAATGGTCAAGGGATGGACTCCCTTATAACCACTAAGTGAGGGGTGACAACCCTCACGAATGTTTAATAACAAAATGAAACGTTTGCTGGTTTTCACCCTATGGGGTTTCTAGGGTATATCGGTGTCTATTTATGTGATTGTTCATTGTGTCATTTTCATGATGTTAATTTCTTTCATGATGTGATGCTTATATTATCAATTAGGTGTTGTACTAATTGAATTAAAATAATCATGGGATCGATACATAGTTATAGCAGGAAATTTAAGTTAATATGCTAAAACAAGGACAATTAATGGTCGTGTAAGTCACTATGATTTTTACTAAATATTTCTCTAAGTGATGATCATGGTTATTCACATGGGTAATGTGGAAATATAGAATGTAGTTTATAAGGTTACATATTCATATATGTTGAAAGAATTTCCTAACTCCATGCAATTTCCTGCGAGGTTATTGGGGTATGTTACATTATAACCATTACTCTTTTAAAATTTTACTTACTAAAATGTATCTAAATTTTCATACATCCAAATATATTATTTTTGTTACAACTATTTTATTATTCCAAAAATACATGGTTTATTTGTTATATATTATTTATGTTATAATTGTTTTATAATTCATGAGTATTATTTCTTAATATATAAAAAATAAATTAATAATGATTTTTTTTAAATATGTGATCTTTTTTAAATTTCCAAATTATTTTAGAGGAAATTATTTATCCTGAGAAATAATGATGAATTTTCATAATTATCATTTCTTAAATAACACTAAATTTACCTTTAATTACTTAATTGTAATAGTTTGTAACTACATAACAATTTGTGACTACATACATACTCTTTCGGATTTTTTTTTCTTGTTGTAGGTAAGATGTTGTCCCCACATAAAAAAAACATAATTTTTTTCTTATTAATTTGAACTGGATATGTACAATGAAAAATTTTAAAATATTAAAATGGTGACTTCATTTGTGTGGTCAAATTTCTCATTGACAAGTTCCTCTACATCTCTCATTTCCTCATCATTTAAAAGTACATCCACATCTCTTTCAAGCTCTCTATTTCTCCAACATTAAGGGATCCCTTGTCAATAATTCTTATGCTTCTTGATGAAAAGAAACATATGAAACAAAACCCATCAGATATGGAAGAGGTGTGGTGGAAACATACAATTGAATATGAAAAATATATTTTTTTTATAAAAGTCAAGGACACAGAAGAAATGAGACATGGTGAAGAGAAGATTCCAACCTTACAACAAGCCCTAAAAAGGCATAACGTTGAATGTATGGAATCCATTTTCCCTGATACACATGAGAAGTGCAATGAAAAATCTTGGAATTTGGAAAATGTCACGAAGCTTATCTCAAGTTCCATTCATTTAGATCTGAAGTATATGGAAGAAGAAAAGAAGGACAATGGATACTTATCATGAATGTATGATTCTTTAGAAGGAAACGACGTTGACAAGGCTATGGAGGACAAAATAGCGGAATTAAAAACATAAGAGGACTCTTGACAAAATGGCTTACTCAAGGATTTTTGAATCCATATGAGCTACATTATCTCACTGATTCAAGCAAGCGCTAAAAAAGAGAGACAAACAATAGTGATATAGAGACAATTTATTCATAAACAAGAGAAAGCTAGAATTTTAACCCGAGATAGAGATATGGGAAGAGAAACATTCCAATTTTAAGGAGGAGTCAAAGTTACATGAGTATTAGTTCACTTAACATAATTCTCCACCGCTTATTCTGGAGGAGAAAGTTCCTACGACCTCATCAATTTAAGAAGGTCCACATGAGAAAATCAGAAGTGATTCCTCAATGTTATTTTCATTTGACATTCATTCACTCTACCCTTTTTTGCTTAGTAGTCACTTTACCTCTGCCCTTGAATTCAATGAGACAAAAAATACTAGACAAAAGACACTTACCTATTGAAATCAGTTTAAAATCACTTGGGGAGGAATCTATTATTTAAAAGATCGGGAAAATAATTTCATTTCAAAAAAAAAGTACTATCACTAGGGAAGAGAGTTATTACATTTAAAATTTTCTCCCATTCTTGTCACTACAAAATTTGATTGTTGTTTTTTATTTGATGGGAAAATAAATGATATTTAAAAGGCACTAAATTCTTGAATTATGATCTTAAAGAAGTTGCTAGATTTCGTGATTATGAGTTGATTTTTTCTTCTTACTTTTGGGTCTCCATGATGTTTGTGATTCTGTCTGAGGTGAAAAGTTCCAAAGAAGTGGAATATTAGTCATTCAAAGAGGAATTATGGAAATATGATTGCAGATAATTTATTAATATAAATTATCTGAACTAATATTAATTAATCATCCCGAAGGCTTAAAAAGGGCCCAAATATCTCTTATCCATAAAATTGACAATTAAGATAGCTCTATGCTTTGTGTTCAAATGATAGGTGAATGTGGATTTACCATACTTAAGCTTCTTTGTAGTATCTTATGAAGTACAACATGTCATAGCGATAAGTTTTTATTCCATTAAATAATTCTAGTTGTAGAGCTGAGTCAACGTTCTAGGAGTAGTATCAGAGGAATTCAACATTGCGAATGTGATAGAAGAAAATAATTTCGTAGAAGGGCGAAGTCTGCCCAACTTGGTCATAAAACCAAGTGCATCCTTCATGCAGAAAAACAAATAAACATGCAAATTTAGTCATATAGAGGTCTTGATTATTTTGGCCAAAATGTCTCATCCATTATGAAAAAACACATCTTACATGCAATTAATAACAAATAAGTTGTTCCACATCAATTACCCAATATAGATATTTTGATTTGAGGTCCAGTAAACATAATTCTCCACCCCTTATTTTGGAGGATCAGTTGGAGTCAAGAAAATTCCTACTACCTCTTCTTTCTTATATGTTATTCTTTCCTATACTACAACCTTATGGCGTTTCCTTTGAAACATGTGGTACAATTGCTAGTAATTAGTTTTGATAAAGTTATTAGACATATTATAGTGATTTAACCTCCACATAGTGTTCTAGAATATTCATAATAGTATATACACATATGACCTTCTTTTCCCTTTAAAGTAAAATGATTTAAAAAAAAAATCATATAAACAAGTGTCATATGAAGTGAGGTATTTTGTGCATGTGGTCTTAATAAGCCATGATATTGGCCCACGAAGTAAGCTATGGATTTTTGGACATGTGGTTGTATTAAATCATAGTATTATAAGTAGGCTTAAGCGTTTTGATGTTTATTATGAATTAACCATTTAATATATATATATATATATATATATATATATATATATATATATATATATATATATAAACTAATTTTAAATATAAAATTATAAAATACTATGGTTACATATTTTAACTAAGTTAACCATAAATAGAAATAATGAAAAATAATTATAAATTAAATTAGAAATATAATTAAACTGAACACAAAAATTAAAATAATTAAATTAAAACATAAGATAATGGATAAATTAGTGAGACTAAAAGAATTTTGAGATAAGAAGGGTGAAAAAAAGGGAAGAATGGGCTAAGGGGAGGAAAAACAACACTCCCCTTTTTTGATTTGTTTCTTCCTAGTTAATTTAGTGTAATCTTGATTTTTTTTTTTTTTACCATTTATTCTTTTTACATTTTAAACTTAAATAATTTTCTTATACTATCTTCTCTCTATTTTATCTCATATATATATATATATATATAT